>CAUYRH010159732.1:0-19394 GCA_963574655.1 Perodicticus potto | reverse complement strand
CTCCCTCTAATTCACCTTCCCTGACCCCAACTTGGGAAGTCCCCTTTCCTGTTATCTTATCTTCTTCTGTTAAAGTTATATGAGTCGATTCCTATAACTTTATCATTCACGAGTAAAGTCCTGGAACCTTCCATGTTCTATGGAGGCAGGCAATGAAGACAGCCAACCACAGACCACTTACACTTGTGAGCCAAAAGAAAGTTTGAAGTTATTATTTAGGAAACAGCAAGAAAAATCCTAATATGGTTATCTTTTAGCATCACTGAACAAGTGCTTCTGACCTGATGCTGTTCTACCTTTGCTTATTACTGATTACACTAATCAGATTTATGTTTTCCAGAAATGTCATCAAGCCACACGCAATAATGATGGTTCCAGTCCATGAACTCCTGTATCACTCTCCCTCCGGAGAAACCCTAGCTGCCCCCTTCTATCATCGCCCGATTCAGCAGGAAGCAGTTAGATTGAGTCTTCACCCCTTTTCCCTAATAGCAGTTAGGGTTTCTATTCGGAGAGGGAAAACTGATGCAGGACATCTGGCGCCCTAGCCAGCTCAGCGGAGCTGGCGGACCTGCCGCCTCCTCCTTGGTGGTGTTGGTGCTGCGGCAGCCAGCTAAGGGAGCCAGAGGGCTGGATGACAGGCAAGGAGTGGGACCTCCAACGCCCACCAGAGGCTCCAATAGCCAAAACGGCTGGACAACTGCTGAGGAGACACCTGTGCCTTGGTCTCCTTCACTTTACACTTAGGACTAAATGTGGAACCCCCATTTCCTATGCCTAGGTCAATTTCTTGTGAATTTCCTAGGCCTCAATTCCATGAATGGACCGTATCCATTCATTGATACACTCATTCACCTTGCCTCCGGGGGATGTATTCATTCGTTTCCTGGCCAAGGAACCCATACACCTATATATACCCTGAGGCTAAAGGCCTAAAGGAGGAGACGGGGAAAGACCGGGAGAGGAACGGAAAGAGCTTCTCTCTCCCCACTTGAATTCTCTCCCCTTACCAGGAGCTTTAGACCGGGAGAGGAACGGAGAGAGCTTCTCTCTCCCCACTTGAATTCTCTCCCCTTACCAGGAGCTTTAGTGTTTTCTGTATTCTTTTCTGTAAATCAATTCTGTCTTACCACTGAGGGGTGGGAATAATGTAATGAAGAATAATAAAATACATGCATTTAAAAAAATAAAAAAATAAAAAAAATAGTTTCATTATCAGATAAAAAAATTTCCTGACAATGAAACTAATAAATCTTTGGGAAGACAAACTTTTTTGCTTCTAAATTTTTAAAAATTTCCTGGGCAGCACCTGGGGCTCAAAGTAGTAGGGCACCAGTCCTATATGCCAGAGGTGGCGGGTTCAAACCAACCGAAACTGCAAAAAAAAAAAATTTTCCTAAAATTCATCATTTTTCTTCTTGTTCTTTTTTTGGGGGGGCGGGGGGAGAGCTTAGTGTATAAAATTTAAATCTAAATTTAAGCTCATAAAAATAAAAATCTTATTCCATGATCCTAGCAGAATTATTTTCTCTATTGTCTCGATCTAATTTTAATTGTTACTTTCTGTCTTTATTACCACATGTAGTAAAGAGAGTAACAATTTTATCCTTAGTGAGAAGACTGAATTCTAGTGCCAGTTCCACTACCACAAAAGTCATGGGTCTCGAGCAATTTTTTAAATCAAAACCCTGGTTTCCTTTGAATATAAAATGAATAAAAAATTACCAGTCATGCCATCAAACAACATGGTACCTAAAAAATAAATATTGTCATTACCAAGATATTAAGCAATGACAGGCATGGCATATGATGAAAGTTTGCAAGAAAAGAGAAAACATCTACCCATAGAAATCAGAGGTTTAGCTAATGTGGCTTTTACTAGATTGCTCAGGAATTTCAGAACTGATTTTTAGGGAAAACTGAAATAGATTTCATGGTGATATCTAAACTAAGTCTGAAAGGAAGAAAAAATATTTATCAGATTATACTCTCTAGTTTTATATAATATACATATTTAGAGATGTGGCTTCGGATGGTGGGTAGTAGCAGATAGACGAAATCTATAGTATTTATGCTCTGTGGAGAAGTTCTCTTCCAGATAAATATTTTGAGGTCCTACATCTGAATTCATACTCAAAGAGCTTGCCAGAGACTCCATTGCTCCTGACTGAAACCCCCACGGCCTCACGGACACATACTTGCCACAGAGTCATGATTTACTGGCTTACACTTTAATACCATGATGATTTTGCATTTTAAAGAACTATTTAATCTAAAAGATAACTCACATAGTTGAAGAGGCTTTTATATTACTAATGGCCATCTACAAAATAAAACCCATAAAATACACTTCAGAAGAAACCAGTTACATTTTTAAAAGAAAAATAAGTCATATATTATTCAATATTTAACAATGAAATAATTCTTCAACTTAAAAAGAATTACCTGCAGTAGCCCTCCATCATCAAAACGCAATACTTCTATTATGCTCTCCGACTGAATGAATGCTGTGAAAAAAACAAAAACACTATCACTTAAATGAACACAAATTGGACTTTCATAAAATCTTTTACCTTTAAGTTAATTAATACAAGTTTAAAAATACAATGCTTGATGTAGATTGTTTAAAAAGGAAAATGTGACTAATACTTCAGGAGTTTAGCAACTATGAAATGCTTTAAGATGAAACCATACGATACTATAAGCAAGTAGTTTCAAAAACCCAGAGGTTATGTAAATCACCTTCAAAGTATCTATTCCTGCTATAAGAAAGCACAAAAGAGTTGAATTCAACCAGATGCAGCTAATTATTTTCACTGGTAGATTACCTGAAAATATCATAAGTACATTAGAAAAGATCACTAGAGTATTATATTTCACTCCAAAACTGAAGAGCTGAAATTCTGCATTATGTGTCCTTTTGAGGTGATGATATTCCTGGGGATCAATAGTCAAAAGAGATGTGGTGGGAAGTGGACAGGCAAAATAGCAAGATTATTCTGATCCAAAAAACAGAACAATCCAAAGATAAGATATTTAAAAGCTAGCATAATTATACATATACCATACAATCTGGCCATGATGCTCCTAGTATTAAGTGAACTGATTTGAATTGCAACTTTACGCCCTCACAAAAATCTGCACACAACTCCTTATAGCAGATTTATTCATAATTGCCAAAATCTGGACATAATCAAGACATCCTTCAATGAATGAATGTACATCCATACAATGGACTATTTGTAAAAGAAAAGGCTACATACTGTATGGATTCTAAGTACATGAAATTCTGGAAAAGGCAAGATCATGGAGGTGGTAAAAAGATCAGTGGTTGCTAGGGACTCAAGGGGAGAAAGGAAAGGGTGAATAAGTCAAGCACAGGAAATATTTTAGGGTGGTGAAACCATTCTGTGTGAAACTGTAATGGTGGAAACCAAACATAATGTATGTGGCAAAATAGAACTTTATAATAAACACCAAAAGTGAATCTAAATGTAATACATTAAAAAAAAATGTTTAGGAGATGGGGGATCCCAGGATGGAATGGAGAATATGACAAAGCAATTTAACTATATTACTAATGTATGAAACAACCTTACTGAAGTGGGAGGGGAGAATGCTGACCTAAGTAACTCTAGCATGAAAGGAATGCGTAAAATGAAAGGTAAAAGAAACTACATACTGTGTACTGTACTCTCGTTCCCATGGAGGTCTGGATTAACAATTCTGATGCCACTATACACATACACTGGAATTGAACAATTAAAAACAGATGGTGGGAGCCTGGTTTCTCACTGTTGGAATAAGGGTTTACACAGAAATAAAAATAGGCAGTTATAATGATCCATGCGGGAAGAGATCAGAGTTGGTGATATCAGTATGAAGTCATGTTTGGCAAAATATAGATTATTACATAAATATGAGAACATTTCTAGATGCGTATATACATAGGTTAGTATACACACAGATTTCCTTGCTCTGTCATCTGAAAGGGTCTAGAAGCAATGACACACCAATGACCCAGCACCCAGATCTTGGGTTCTAATGCTATTTTCTAATGACTGGAGCAATGGCTAATACTTGCACAGGGGCAGGAAACACACAAGATGAAATTGGAGCATCTTACAGTGCCAGAAATAAAGTGCTAAGAACAAACCAAAAACCCCACTCCAGATCTACAATGAGAGCATATGGAAAAGGAAGGGAAAAAAAATCAATAGAAAGGGCTCCCAAATCATGAAAGATACAATAATTTAAGCAAAGTAGTATTGAATTATAATCCAAAATACAAAAATATCCATGAGCCCATGTTGCTATAGATTACGGAATAAATATATGGGGAAGAGACAAATCTCTAGTTTAGATGAATTCCAAATAATTTATGTAGAAACTGCTATCTACAAGGTGGAACGTAACTCCTTACTTATTAAGCATAGGCTTCCAAAAGAATATAGTATGGAAAGGAAGAAAAAAAGAGCTCCCTTCCAGTGGAGAAACCTGACAAAAGTTACTTAGCCTGACGATCAAGATCAATGTAAATTGTGAAAAACTGCTGACAGTAAGGTAATAAAAAATGGCACTGCTACCTCTATGGTCAAATCCCTGTATGCCATAACTCCAGTCTAGTTATGAGAAAAACATCAGATGAATCCCAACTGGGGAACAGGGAACATTCTACAAAATATGTGAACCATTATTCCTCAAAACTATCAAGGTCATCAAAAACAAAATCTAAAAAACCATTAAAGAGAAGCCTAAGAAAATGTGACTTACACTAAATGTAATATGGTATCTTAGGTGGGATTCTAGAATAGAAAAAGGAAATTAGGTAAAAGTTGAGAAAATATGAATGAAATTTGGACTTAAGTTAATAATCTATCAATACTGATTCACTGTTAAAAATAAGTACAATACTAATGTAAGATATTAATAATAGGGAAAGCTGGGAGGGGTTATAAGAATTCTATACTATCTTTATAATTTCCATACAAATCTAAAATTATTCTAAAATACAACATTTTTTTAAAAAAACATGAAACAATATTTCATTCGGCTTAATAGGAATTCATTGACTCCTATTGTCTTTTGAGATTCAGGGAAGATGCTGACTGTCCCACCACATGTACTTGGCTGTTCTGATAAGACTAAAGCTGAAAGCCAAGCAGCAGAGTGACATACTAATTAATTCGATTCCACTGGTTGACTGCATGGTGTCTTGCTGCCTGCCAAGCATCCCTTTCCCTTTAGTTTAGTAATCGCATCATGATTTTATTTTAAGAAACCCTTGCCCTCCATGTCCCATGTTTCTCTTCAACCACAGTGCCAGCCTGCTCCACTTCTGCCCACCCCCCCCCTACCAACTCCTCACATAAAAAGAACATTCAATAAATACAGAGAGCATGAATAAAGTCCCATCTTTTTGCTCAGGTGTAAGAAGCACTTATGTTTATACTCTTTGATGAAATGACCTTTTACAGATTGTGTCATTTTTAGTCCTGGCTTGTAGTGGAATTTTAAAACTGAGATCTGAGTTAATGGATCTAACAGAATTACTGACAGTACATTTGGAGTGCAGAAGAATGTCTCTACATAAAGTGGTAAATCCTTCAGAAGAAAGGACTTTGAATGTAAAAGGCTCTGCTCAGCTTATCCATCTCATTCCTTCCCCCAATCTTTTAACACAAACTAAAATTTCAGAGGATTTAGAAAATCATTTTGTTACACCCAACCGAAGGCAAATTTGATGTAAGAACAAAATGAACTAACAAGAATTAACTGAACGGCCAGATGCTCACAAGAGAGGAAAAATAAGAACCTCTAGTTAGAAGCAATAGCAGCAGCTGATTTTAGAAAGCCATAAAAGGAAAATACTGTGTTATACATCATCAGCTTTCCTAAAAAGATATAAAAACAATAGAATTTGACTTTGACATAAAACAAATTAGGATATTTTGCTATAAATAACCAATTATAACAACTTTAAATTACATGCCTAGATTAGAAGAACACTATATGCACTAAATGACTTCATGTGTTAACAGTTATTAAGCTATGAAATACAAAAATTAACCAAAGTTTAAGTCAAGCTCCCACATCTTCACATCTTAAGATTCAAAATCACAATTGATTGCTGCTTCCTTTCTCAAAAGCATTTTGCTTAATTTTATACTCTTAATGAATCCCAAACTTTCCTGATATTATCGAGTTCAAGCATCAAATAGAAATAAAAATAACAAGTTATCACTGTTATTAAACTTCAAATTAACCCTATGTACTGTTATTAAACTTCAAACTAACCCTATGTCATAGATGTTACTGATCCCATTTTAAGATAAAAGAAATAGTCACAGTGAATTTACTACACATGAGAAAGGAGCTAGCAAAGGACTAGAAATTTCAGCAACTAGACCCCAGAGTCTATGCTTCTAAACACATCACTATTTACTTTCAAAATAAATTTCACATAATCTTCATTACTAACAACATCCTCAAGGAACCTAGTTTTTAAAATCCGGCATATATTTCTGAAAAATGAGGAAACAAAATGGAGTCACATTTCTGGTTTTTATGATTCCACTGGTAATAACTATGTGAAGTTGATTTATTATACTTTAAAGCTTCTCATATCAACCCACATCAGTATGAGTCTGAGAGTAACAAAGCCATTTATAATTATTATAAAAATTACATGTGTCAGCTGTTTCAAAATAGAAACATTCACTTTCAAGACAGAAGTTCAGAAATTGAATTTGTTTGCTTTCCTATTTCATTTAATAATGACATTTATAAGATACAAAATCTTCACTTCAAAAGCAAATCTTTCTCTACTGTAATTCATTTTTGTTATTTCTTTTAGGTGGAGTTTTTTCCTAAAAATTGCAATTGATGACTATTTTAAACTATCTTTTAAAATAATTCATAAAAACAACAAATGCTATAATTAACTAGTAGAAACATGCCATATTGGGTGTGTAGGGGATAATCAGGCATTAGGAGCCTAGGTTGTTACTTTCTTGGTGCACATAACCTCACTGTCACTATTGCGTTATCTTAAAAATGGGCTCAATAATGTTTGTGTCATATGGTTAGTTTGAAGTTTAGTAACATAGTGGCCAATAATTGTTAGTTGTTACTTTTATTTCTATTATATTTGGTTGTCTTTACCTCCTAACCCAGGCATCCTCAAACTTTTTAAACAGGGGGCCAATTCACTGTCCCTCAGACCATTGGAGGGCTGGACTATAGTTTAAAAAAAAAACAAAACTATGAACAAATTTCTATGGACACTGCACATATCTTATTTTGAAGTAAAAAACAAAACGGGACCAAATACAATTCACACTGAAGCATGTGGCCCGCGGGCCGTAGTTTGAGGACTCTGTCCTAACCTTTTATGGTCTCCTTGCCCACAAGGGCAAGAAGCTGGACTAGTCAAATCAGTGACTTTTAAATCTTTCTCTACAAAATCTAGGAAGAGGAGATAGAGCCACAGAGTTAGGTCTCAAGAGGGCCCCCAAATACTGTGTCAAACGGCCACTGTGTTGGGAATGCTCTTCTTGTGGCTGGGGTGTTCCTCTTCTTCAAGTCTGAGCCTTCAAGCTGTTCACAGTGAGATCTTCCCTGATTTTACAAGAAGCCTTGTTATTCTCTATCATATGCCCTATTTTAATGCTTATCGCAATCTGTAACAGTTTCTGGTTTGCCTGTCAATCATTTGTGCCTAGCGCAAAGTCTGAGAAATGGAAGATAAGAAATAATGGTTAAAATAATGACATTGAAATGACATTGGCATTTTAGAATTAATCATTGTTAATAATATTAATATTTACTGTACAGTTACACTTGTTCAAGATTTTGTTTCAATGAAGGGCTCAATAACCAAAGAAAAATTTTACACATTCTAGAGTAGGTTTACAGTGGTCCTCTAGCTTTAGAGATACTTTATAATCTGTTTCTTCCCTAATTTTATTTTCTGAAAAATATAATATGTCATCTTGCCACATTAAAAATACAAATAAATTCATATAAGTTGAATTCTAATGTTATCAAGACCACTCAATATTATCAACTTTCTAAAGATTATGTCCATGTTATTTACTAAAACTCAGAATATAATTCTACATGTAGAATTTAATTTAATTTTAATTTACATCACATTTAAAATGAAAGCCAGAAAAGTTTTTCAAAACTAATTTTATAATGACAAAAATGTAATTTTCATTTTATCCTGTTTAATTTGCATAAAGAGATCTGTAAACTTAAGTTGTAAAATATAAAACAAATGCTCAAGAGCCGCCAACTACTCTTAACAACTTAGGCATCAGAAAATCACTAAAACACTGAAGCTAATCCTATTGTGACTCCCTGCCCCGACCCTGCACAAACGTGGACTAGTAGGGGCAACAGCAGCACCATATAAAACAGACCAAAATAAAGACTGCAAAGGTTCTGAAAACTAAGCTGTTACTAGAACTATAGTCCACAACAGTTGGTCAGAACTATGTGATAAACCGAAACAGGCTGACTGCCTGCTAAAATAAAACATTTAAATACAGTCATGCATCACATAACAATGATTTAGTCAATGATAGATCACATATATGATGGTGGTTCCATAAGATTATAATACGATAATTTTACTGTGCCTTTTCTATGTTCAGATGCATAAATATTTATCATTGTGTTATAACTGCCTATAGCATTCAGTACAGGAACATATTGTACAGGTTTAAGGCCTAGAAGCAATACGCTATATCATCTATGTTGGTGAACACTCTACAATGTTCATTCAGTAAAATGAAACAGTCTAATAAGGCATTTCTTAGAATATATTTCCATTACTAAGTGACATGAGACTGTAGTGCCCAAAGTCTCCAAACATAAACAACCCAAGTGTCTATCATAGATAAATGAATCAACAAAACATGGCATAACATAGTAGGATATTATTCAGCCATTAAAAAAAAAATTATGATATATGCTACAATCTGGATAGACCTTAAATCATTGGTTCTCAACCTTCCTAATACCTCCTAATGCTGCGACCCTTTAAGACAGTTCCTCATGTCATGGATGGTGACCCCCAACCATAAAATTATTTTTGTTGCTACTTCATAACTGTAATTTTGCTACTGTTATGAATCGTAATGTAAATATCTGATATGCAAGATGTATGTTCATTGTTACAAAAGGGTTGCAACCCACAGGTTGAGAACCACTGCCTTAAATACAAGGTGTCCATAAAGTTCGTGTGCAATTTAAAATTAAAATATGGATACCCTGTATATTATGCTAAGTGAAATATACTAGATAAAAGGACAAATATTCTAATTCTGCTTACATAAAATGTCTAAAATAAGCAAATTCATGGGTGTGAAAAGTAAATTAGAAGTTACCAGAGGCTGGGTGAGAGGAGAGAGGGGAGTTGTGGCTTAATGGTTACTAAATCTTGGATAATGAAAAGTTTGAGAAATAGATAACCATGAAGATTTCATAACATCATGAATATAATTAATGCTACTGAATTGTACACTTAAAAACAATTATAAACAGTGAATTTGTTACTTATATGCTACTAAAAAACTATGGAATAACTCATTAACTTAGACAAAATTCACAATGAAATATTAATAAACGGAATCCAACAATGAATAAACTTACACATTATGACCAATTCCCAATTCAAAAATTGACCACTGTAATTCATCTCCATCAACAGGCTAAAGGAGGAGAAATACACAACATATCAACTGACATAGCAGAAGTATCTGACAAAACCTAACACTTATCCATGATAAAAAACTCTCAACAAGACAGGAGACAAGTAGAACTATCTCAACCTAAACCTCCAGGTAATATCTCTCTCACTAGTGAAAGATTGAATGTATAGGTCTTGATTCTGGGAACATTCAAAGATGCAGGTTTCATCACTCTTATTCAACATGGTTCTAGAAGTTCTAGCCACTACAGCAAGGCAGGGGGGAAAAAAAAAAAAAGACATACACCCGGGGGGGAGGGAGGGAAGGGAAGGTCCCTATTTGCAGACCTGTCTGTGTAAAAATGCCAAAGACTCAAAAGGAAAAGAAACCCCTTTTAGAATTAATAAGTAGATTCCACAAAAGTGAAGAATGCAAGATCAAAATCCAAAAATCAACTGCTGCAGAAATCAACATTAAAAAAAATACCATTTACAACTATTTCAAATAAAATTAAATCCTTAGGTATAAATCTAAGAAATTACATACAGGATATAAGTACTGAAATATACAAAATGCTGATGAAAGAAATCAAAGAACGGGAAGACATACCATGTTCATGGCTTAAAAGACACAAAATGGCTCAGCGCCTGTGGCTCTACGGGCTAGGGTGCCAGCCACGTACACCTGAGCCAGTGGGTTCGAATCCAGCCCGGGGGCCCGCCAAACAATGACAGCTGCAACCAAAAAATGGCTGGGCGTTGTGGCGGGCGCCTGTAGTCCCAGCTACTTGGGAGGCGGAGGCAAAAGACTCGCTTGAGCCCAGGAATTGGAGGTTGCTGTGAGCTGTGATGCCACAGCACTCTATCCAGGGTGACAGCTTGAGGCTCTGTGTCAAAAAAAAAAAAAAAAAAAAAAGACACAAAATGTAAATATGCCACTTATTCTCAAATTGATCTATTGTTTAATGTAACTCTCATCAAAATCCCAGGATTTTTTTTTTCTTGGCATAGACAAGCTTATTCAAAACATTAGATGGGAAGGCAAAATCCCTAGAATTGCTACAATAATCTTAAAAAATAAGTTAGGTGGGAAGAGTCATTCTATCAGATATTGTATCTTCCTGTATAGTATAATAATCAAGATAGTGTGATATTAGCAGAGGGATAGATACATAAATCACTTGGAGACAATAGGGAACCTAGAAACAGACCCAAATATGCCCCACTGATTTTGACAAAACTGCAAACGCAAACCACTGAAAAAGAATAGCCTTTCCAACAAATGGCATAAGTGGACATCCATAGACAAAACATAAAAATAAAAGAACTCTTACCAAATCATAATTTATACAAAAATTAACTCCAAATAGATCACTACTCTAAATGCAAAATGTAAAAACTATAAAACTCAAATTGATACCAAAAGCACAATCCAGGTAAAACTGATAAATTGGTGTACCTTGTGAAAATTAAAAACTTTTGCTCTTCAAAAGACCCTGTTGAGAATGACAAAACAAATTTCAAAAAGGTGTTCAATATTTGCAAATCATAGATGGAACAAAGGACTGATTTAGACTATATGAAGAACTTGAACAGAGGAGACATTCAGTTAGAAAACAACCAAAAAAGAAACAGATTTCACCAAAAAGTGTATACAGATGGTAAACGAGCACATGAAAAGACGTTCAGTATCATTAATCAGGGAAATGCAAATTAAAACCACAATATAAGAATGGTAAAAAAGAAATACACACACCTATCAAAATATCATTGTCACAGCTGTGACTCTGTAGTGTTTCTTTCTCAAGATGCTGCTGCTGGGAGAAACCAGGTACAGAGCACATAGGATCTCTCTGTATAATTTCTTACAACTGCATGTGATTCTAAAATTATCTCAATATGAATGTGCATTAAAAAAAATGAATTACCACCCAAAAAACTAAAGATAAATCATGGCAATTATTTCTATCTCCTCAACAATTTATTTTAAAAATATTTTTGTAAGGGTGACTTTTATTTATTTATCTATTTATTTTTGGTTGGGGCTGGGTTTGAACCCACCACCTCTGATATATGGGGCTGGCACCCTACTCCTTTCAGTCACAGGCACTGCCCTAAGGGTGACTTTTAAAGAGGCTAATAATTATAATATTTATTAAGACCATGAAATTTAATTTCAGGACCTACATACCATTTCCAAGTTAATTCACTGATTAAAGTCTGATTTGATAATAAGAATTGGCAATGGCTTAAAAAAAAAAGTTGGGCATGGTGGCTCATGCCTGTAATCCTAATGCCCTGGGAGGCTGAGGTAAGTGGATTGCTTGAGCTCACCAGTTGAGGACCAGCCTGAGCAAGAGTAAAATCCCATCTCTACTAAAAACTAGCCAGGCATTGTGGAGGTGCCTGTGGTCCCAACTCCTTAGGAGGCTGAGGCAAGAGGATTGCTGGAGCCCAAGAGTTTAAGGTTGCTATGAGCTATGATGCCATGGAATTCTACCCAGGGCAACAGAGTAAGACTGGCTATCTCAAAAACAAACAAACAAAACAGCAACAACAACAAAAATAGTATAGGAAAAAGTGGGGGGGAAGCCACAGAGTACTGCTAGCAAAAAGGCAGACAGTCAGTGAAAAAGTTAAGAACTTTTGAAAATCCTCTCTCAATAACAAAAATGAGAAAATTGGCAGCATCCAAATAAACCTTCTAAGAACTCCGGAAATTAACCAAAGACTTTCAGAAATCCATGGAATGTTAATGTATTTTTTAAAAAGCCGAATACTGACAAGAATAGTGAGCTTTGTGGCACTAATTTACCTTACCCCCATTCTCTTCTCTCTAGCTCTGTGACAGCCCTATAACCAACAGCCCACAATTAAAGTGAAAACCAGCAGCCTGACAGTCAAGGCAAACAGGAGGCAGAACAATGCAGGAGCTCCTTCAAAGCCTTTTCAGAGAACTGTCTTTGTATTTTGCCTGTCTGATGATTCTCTGTGAGACCCCACCTGTAGGGTGGTTTTTATTTGACATAACTCACAGCTTTCCTACTTTGAAAATATTTGACCCCAATAACATTTGTCAGAAACATTTCAAGATGATTTTTAAAACCTTGGCTGCAGCCTGAGATAGTGGGTGACAGTTGAGCCAAACCATAAGCCAACCCAAAAGTTTGAAAGGAAAAGTTGACAATGATTTTTGTCCATAGGGGCTTTAAAAAGCTCTGCCATCTTCCTTGCGATCTAGAAGATCATGTGCATGCGTGGCAGTACCTGTATGCTCAGGAAAGACCTGAGAATCCCTAAACTCTCACAACTAGCTGATCTCAAGGCTCTATGTGAACAGAAGATGAAAGCTAAAGAACAGTTGCCAACTGCCTGCCTTACTTTCAAAATACCGTTGAACCTCTGTAACTTGACCATCCAAGGGTCTGTAACTGGTAAATGTACCAGGGTGGTCAACATAAGGAACTAGGCCTACTGTACTAATATGTACATGTGGTACATGTCTGGTCTATGAAAATTAGGTCAACTTAAGAATATGGTCAATCTCGGGAGGTAGTCAACTATGGAGGTTCTACTGTATTTTTGTATGGGTAATTCTTAAATAGGTTAATATTTATTAAGATTATGAAATTTAATTTCAGGATCTACCTGCCATTAACCACATTCACTTAATCATTAATGACTGATTCTGATAGGAGGAACTGCCAATAACTTGGGGAAAAAAATAGTATGGAAAAAGGGGAAAAGAGCAACAGAGAGAGGGTGTGTGTTGATGGTGTGCCCGAACAGACACACACACACACACACACACACACACATACACCTCTCAGCAAAGACTGGGAGAATTACTACATCAAGGTTTTTAAAGACATCTCTGTCTAATCATGACCATGAAACTAATCATGCAAAGACTTTAATGGCCATGTAATACAAATACAGATTTCAAAGAACTAATTCAAACAAGTCACTGAATAAACAACAATAAAGTCACTGAATAAACAACAATAAACAATGACAACAAATGGGGGGGATTCCCAGAGTTGCCACATTATACATATTAATTGTCCCATTTTCAACAAAAAATTGAGAAACATGCAAACAAACAAAAAAGCACAAAGGAAAAGATGTATTATTGAATACATCTTAGGAGCAAATTACCCCCAAGAAGGTAAGAGATAAAAGTCTCGCCAAATGGAGAATACATGTGTGTTTTTTTAGAATATAAAAGAATAAATTTGGGGCAGCACCTGTGGCTCAGTGAGTAGGGCACCGGCCTTGAATACTAAGGGTGGTGGGTTCAAACCCGGCCCCAGTCAAACTGCAACAATAACAACAAAAATAGCCGGGCACTGTGGCGGGCACCTGTAGTCCCAGCTACTCAGGAGGCTGAGGTAAGAGAATGGCCTAAGCCCAAGAGATGGAGATTGCTGTGAGCTGTGATGTCATGGCATTCTACCAAGGGCAATGTAGTGAGACTCTTGCCCTCCCCCCCAAGAAAAAGAAGAAGAAGAAGTTTATCTTAGGTTAGAAGGAAAAGAATAGGAAGACAAGAAAGAGAAGAGAGCAGTCAAATGGAGAATGTTAAAAAGAGACAGTAGGCTTGGCACCTATAGTTCGGCAGCAAGGGCACCAGCCACATACACCACAGCTGGCAGGTTCGAATCCAGCCGGGGCCTACCAAACAATAATGACAACTACAACAAAAAAACAGCTGGGCATTGTGGCAGGCACATGTAGTGGCAGCTACTTGGGAGGCTGAGGCAAGAGAATCGCTTAAGCCCAAGAGTTTGAGGTTGCTGTGAGCTGTGATGCCACAGCACTTTCTGAGGGTGATATAGTGAGACTCTTTCCCCCCCCAAAAAAAGAGAGAGAGAGAGACAGAAGTTGTTAAAAGCACCAAACAGAAAATATAATAACAAATTAAAATCCTCATTTTCAATTAAATAGTACAAGAAATGCAAAAAAATAAATAAATAAAGTATGGCTTCACATACAGGAAATAATGCAATTAAAAGAAACCGTCCTTTAGAATAGAACGTACTAAAGATTTTAAGCTATTTTAAATAAGTTCAAGAAAATAAAAGAAATCATTTTTCAAAGCACTGAAGTACAAGAATGATTTCTCACAAAATAGAAAACATCAATAATGAGAAAGAAATTAGAAAAAGGAAACAAATAGAAATACTGGACATAAAACGCATAGCGACTACAATAAAACACTCATCAGAGGACCTCAGCAGCATAATTTAACAGGTGGAGAAAAGAATCAATGAACTTGAAATAGGTAGATTGATATTATCCAGTCTGAGAAACATAAAAAAATGAAAACGAAGAAAAATGACCAAAGCCTGTATGACTGTGGAACACCATCAAAAATACCAACAAATGCACAACAGGAGACACAGAATATAAGGAGAGAAAAGTGGGCATGAAGACTATTTGAAGAATAGGTGCTATAAGTCCAAATTATTATGTCATAAATTAAAATGTTAATTATAATTCTCACAGCATTCATTAAAAATAAAATGTAATAGGTGGAGGCAAGATGGCTTACTGGAGCCAGCTTTCCACAGAGGCTCTCATCCAGAAGGAGAGTGAAAGGACAGAAGTTTAGCAAGTAAGCGGATGGTCTGGAGCTGAGCCAAGAGAGAAGTTTGAAGAAGACACCTCAATCCTGCTGAGGCAAGCTGCGACCCCAAGGAAACAAACAATAGGTACAAAATCCATTGCCAAGCAGACGGGAGTACCCTCCCCCATGAGAATGGTTCACAGTATACTTTATAAAAACAAATGAGCAGAATTAAGATCTCCTCCTATTTTATCCCATGGGAGAGACCCTCTAAAAACAGGAACTCCTTCCCCAGGGAGAACCCCCTAGTGCACCACAGAACTCTCCCACCAGGCATAAAACTGTATATATTCTCTACCTGCAACTCTGAACTCTGAGCACTCCCCTCATTTCTCACTCCAAGATCTGGAAGCCTGTCCCCCATGGAGTCCAGATTCTTGGGCATATTCTTGAGAGGTGTAGACAAGGCATGGGCTGTTGCAGGTCTGTGCTGATTCTGTGGCATAGGTGTAAAGAGAGGACAGTGGACTGAGAGGGAGAGGGAGAAGCAGTGCCCTGTGGCACAGAGTAGCAACGGCAGTGACGGGAACAATAGGGCTCACACCCATGGGGATATTTTGGAGAGATTACTCCCCACCTCTCTTGGCAACCAGAGACAGCCAGGCCTCTACTCTGGTGGCAGCCACTGGCAGAACAGATCGGGGATGGAAACGTGGGCCCATGAGTAAAGGGTATGCCAGAGGCGGTACCTGCCTGGACAAACCACAGTGGGGACGGAGACTAGAATGCAGAGATGACATACTCCCAGGGCAGGGCTGAGTCAGAAGTACTGCTTTAGAGAGCATACGAAGCACCCAATCCCCAGGGGAACATAGCTAAGACAAAAGCAGGTGGGGCAACAGTGCCACCCCAGGGAGAGGCAAGTACTGAGAGCTGAATGTGAGCTTTAACCGTGCCTGCCTCAACACAGAGTGCAGCAGAGACAGAGACACCAGCTCTGTGAGAACAGGTGCAATGGCAGCAGCACAGGGTGGGGCTGAGTTGCAATTTCTGTGAACTCAAACAGTGCCTGGCCTGCAGGGGAATACAGATGGGACAGAAACACAAATTGTGTGAGAATATAATTGGCAGCAACATCAATCTGGGGTGAGGCTGAAACTGAGTGAATCACCCCAGCTTCCATTAAGCACCTGAGGTTGTCAGGCTTTGGCTTCCCCTGCTGGTTGGTGGCAGAGTGCAGAGGTCTGGCTGAGAAGACATAGATCTTCCTGTGACTCAGGCAGGTGCAAACCCCTAGAGGATCTGCTCTTTGGAGGGAACTGGGTCACAGCCCTGCTGTGTTACCAGGGACAGGGTATGACAGAGGTATAAAGTGGGGAAGGAGGCATCAATCTTCCTGGACTAATTCATTTGCTGAGTGGGTCCTTCTAACTCCAAGGAGCAGTGGAGCAAGTCATACTCGAGCTGCCAGCAGGCCCCTGCTATCTAGTTGCTGGAGACATTTTGAATTCTCCCACTTGAGACTGGGTACTGACTGGGACAACTGATTTGGAACTCCTGACCTGGGCCAATCATCCAAAGACTATTCAAAGCAGTACCCTGGGTGTGTGGTTGTGGGAAGGTTTGATTTTCCTTTTCCAGTTGTTGCCCATGTGGGGTGGGATGACTTAGTTGCTGTTATTTCTCCAAAGCTGAGACTTCAACCAAGAGTTGCAGATTCACAAGATTGGACAAAGACCAGCTGAAAAACAAGACAGCCACTTAGCCCCACCACACCAAGCAGGTCCCCAGTGTCTCAGGCCAAAGCACTGTACCAGTCCTTGGCAAAGCTCCATGGGAAAAGGTACAGACACCAGTCCCAGCTCTTGGGCAAAGGGCTGGTTAATCCCTACTCTAAGCGCCCCCCAAACAACTCAACCTTATCTGCTCATCTAGTCAAACGGTGTAAAATAATCATGGGGCAGAAACAGCGGGAAAACTCTGGCAACATGAATAATCAGAGTAGATCAACTCCCCCATGGAAGGATATGGCAGAGACAACAGAAGATCGCATTCATTAACAAATGGCTGCAATGTGAGAAATTGAATTCAGAATTTGTATTGCAAATAAGATTAATAGAATGGAGGTAAAGTTGGAATTAGAAATTCAAGGAGCATTTCAAAAGTTGTCTCAAGAATGCAAGGAATTCAAAGACAAAAATCACCAAAGATTGTGACACATTGAGACAAGAATTTGTAGCCCTCAAAGATCTGAGAAATAAAGTAGAATCCCTCAGTAACAGAATGAAGCAGGCAGAAGAAAGGATTTTTGACACTAAAGACAAAGCTTTTGAATGCTCCCAAAAGCTCAAAGAGGAAGAGAAGTGGAGAGCAAAAATAGCTCTGGGATAATTTGAAGACAACTAATATTCGCCTTATAGGAATTCCTAAAGATGAGGAGGTGGCTTTGAAAGGCCCAGATGCTCAACTCCATGAGATAATCAAGGAGAACTTTCCAGACATGCCAAGAGATTCTGAAATTCAGGCAGCAGACAGTTTCAGAACCCCAGCAAGACTCAACCTGAATAAGACATCTCCCAGCAGTTTATAATTAACTTTGCCAAAGTTAACATGAAGGAGAAAATTCTGCAAGCAGCCAGAAGTAAGAAAATCATAACCTACAAGGGGAAGAATATTAGAATGACTGCAATTTCTCTGCTGAAACCTTTCAAGCTAGAAGAGTGTGATCATTGACTTTTAATCTCCTAAAGCAAAATTATTTTTAACCCAGGATCCTGTATCCAGCTAAACTGAGTTTCATTTGTGATGGAGAATTAAATACTTTAATGATGTTCACACTTTGAAGAAATTTGCCATAACTAAACCAGCTCTCCAAGATATTCTCAGACCCATCCGCCATAATGACCACCGCAATCCTCAACCACAAAAGTAAACTCACTCAGAAACTTTTGATCAAATTCCAACTTCCACAGTGGAAAAGGATTACAAATGTCCACTGGACTTTTGAAAAACTCAATACCCAAAATTCTACGAGGCTTATCAATATTCTCAATTAATGTGAATGGCTTAAATTGTCCTCTAAAGATGCACAGGTTGGCTGACTGGATTCAAAAACTCAGGCAAGATATCTACTGTATACAAGAATTTCATCTCACCTTAAAAGACAAATATAGACTCAGGGTAGAGGGATGGTCATCTATACTTCAAGCAAATGGAAATCAGAAAAAAGCAGGTGTTGCAATTTTATTTGCAGATACAATAGGCTTTACATCAACAGAAGTAAAGAAAGTTAAGGATGGTCACTTCAGATTTGTTAAGGGTAATACTCAATATGATGAGATTTCAATTATTAATATTGATGCATCCAACCAGAATGTGCCTCAATTTATAAGAGAGACTCTAACAGACATGAGCAACTTTATTTCCTCCAGCTCCATAACAGTTGGAGATTTTAACACTCCTTTGGCAGTGTTGGATAGATGCTCCAATAAGAAACTCAGCAAAGAAATTTTAGACTTAAACTTAACCATGCAACAATTGGATTTAACAAGCATCTGCAGAAAATTTCATCGTAACAAAATCCAATACACATTCTTCTCATAAGCCCATAGAACATCCTCCAAAATTGAAAATTGATCACATCTTAAGTCACAAAGCTAACCTCAGCAATTTTAAAAGAATAGAAATTATTCCTTGCATCTTTTAAGACCATCATGGAATAAAAGTTGAACTCAGTAACAACAGGAATCTGCATACTCATACAAAAACATGGAAGATAAATAACCTTATGCTGAATGATAGCTGGGTCATAGACAAGATTAAGAAGGAAATTATGAAATTTCTGGAACAAAATGAAAATGAAGACATAAATGATGAGAACCTCTGAGATACTGCAAAGGCAGTCCTAAGAGGGAAATTTATAGCACTGCAAGCCTTCCTCAAGAGAATGGAAAGAGAGAAAATTAACAACTTAATGGGACATCTTGAGCAACTGGAAAAGGAAGAACATTCCAACCCCAAACCCAGCAGAAGAAAAGAAATAACCAAAATTAGAGCAGAATTAAATGAAATTGAAAACAAAAGAATTATACAACAGATCAATAAATCAAAAAGTTGGTTTTTTGAAAA
>CAUYRH010159731.1:0-15057 GCA_963574655.1 Perodicticus potto | reverse complement strand
TGGCCCTGGCGGGGCTGATGCTGTGGTGGATGGAGAAACCAGCTTGCGAAAGGACCGGACCTGTGCGGAAGACACTGGAGCCTTGCTGTTTGCTCCACGTGCAAATCTGACTGGTTAATATCATGTCAGTTTCCAGGGCCCGGGTCTTCATTGGACAGCTGGCTGTAACTCACGAAGACCCGCCCCTAAGAAGTTCCGGCAAAACAAGTCCCTGGGACTATATAAACCCCTGAGCAGAGAGCTCAGGGGCAGACTTCAGCAGGACTTCGAAGAGAGAAGAGCTAAGAAGCAGACCTTGGCTAGAACTCGGACAGGGAACAGGAAGAGCCGCCTGTTCCCCTCCAGAAGCAGACCTCGGCTAGAACTCAGAGAGGGAACAGGAAGAGCTGCCTGTTCCCCTCCAGAGCAGACCTCGGCTAGACTCCAGAGAGGGAACAGGAAGAGCTGCCTGTTCCCCTCCAGAAGCAGACCTTGGCTAGACCTCAGAGAGGGAGCAGGAGAGTTTGCTCCCCTCCTGGGTCCTCTTGCCTGGAGGTTTGGTTCTTCCTCTACTTATAATTCTTTCCTGTAAATAAATCCTAACTTACCACCACTATTGTGGTCTGTCGATTCCTTCTTCAAATCACCGAGACCAAGAGCCTGAAATTCCGGCATCAATACCACATGTTCAAAGCTTCATGGGCATGTCTCTCTGGGCTGTGGTTGTACATATCAGCTCAGAATGAACCCCTGCAAGTTGTTATACAGGGTTTGGGTTCTTTTCCATTAATGTTGTATGCCCCTAATTCATATAGTATGTATTCTTTTGCTCAATGTTATGTTTGTAAGAGTCACCCATGTTTACATTTCTTGGTATGGCTCCTAGCTAGTTGTAGTGGGTTAATATTTTCTGTGACGTATCCCATTGTATGAATATCTCTCAATTAATTTATCCTTTCTGCTCTTTATGGACATTTGGCTCATTTCCAGCTTTGGGACATTCATAACAATGCTATCTGGATACTCTTGTTCATGACGTCTGGATAGGATACAAACCTAGGTGTGCAATTGCTGGGTCCATGTAAGTATGTACATGTTCAACCATAACAGATGATACCAGTTCCTTTACAAAATGCCATGCCAATTTACACCCCCACCAACAGGCCATCCTGGTTTCTCTTGCTCCTTACTCCCAAGTTTGACCAATTTTTTTTTTTTTTTTGAGACAGAGTCTCACTTTATCGCCCTCAGTAGAGTGCCATAGCATTTTCACAGCAACCTCCAGCTCCTGGGCTTAGGCGATTCTCTTGCCTCAGCCTCCCAAGCAGCTGGGACTACAGGCGCCCAGCACAACGCCCGGCTGTTTTTTGTTGCAGTCTGGCCGGGGCCGGCTTTGAACTCACCACCCTTGGTATACGGGGCTGGCGCCCTACCCACTGAGTCACAGGCGCCACCCCATTTTACCTATTTTTTGTGTGTGTTCAGACTTTGAATGTTTTGTCCATCCAGAGTGAATAAGTGTTTTCTTAGGGAAAGAAATCTTTATATATCGGTCGGCTTTCTTGGAACAACACAGCTCCCGCTCAGCAACTAGCCAGGCGGGGGCGCTAAATCCGGGAGCAACGACGGGCGCGAGCCAGAGAGGCGGGGAGAGGAGCGGAATTGGCGTCACGTCCGGCCCAGCCGCCATCTCGCTGTGAGACAGCAGGAGCCGCCGCCGCCGCGCGATGCTGAGTTCTGCCGCTGTTTACTCGGGTCCGGGCAGAGACCAGGGCATGGAGCCCTACGGCGCCGCGGGCCCCTTGCAGTTGCGCTTTTCGCCCTACGCTTTCAACGGAGGGTAAAGCCCAGGGGAGCCGCTGCTTTCACTTTAGCCCTCTCATCTCTGTGCTCAGGCCCGTGGGATCCCGGCGGAAAAGGGGCTGCCCTGGCCCGGTCCGCGCGGGGCCGGTCTCCGTGCAGCCGTCCCGCCGGAGTTTCCCTCTGCACGCCCGCCTTGCTCGGGCTCGCTTGGTACAGCCTTGGGTTTTCGGCTGTCGGCGTTCAGCATGGCCTTTGGGTCTGTCTGTCTGTGCACGGCCGCTCAGTACATAGCCCGGTCCGTGCTGCCGCGAGACGGTGGAGACAAATTGAAACCTAACCTCTGTTCCGTGGAAGACCTGCAACGACGTACTTTGCCTTTTCGTCGAATCTGAACGTGATAAGCCAGCAGGCGAAGGGAGAGGTTTAGCCTCTGAAACTTAAAAGTTAAGATTATTGGCTGTGTTGTCTGTAGAACAGACCACGAGCTTAATTATTTTGTTACTTCAAGTAGAAGGTGGGACTGGCCGGGCAGACTTACTTCCATAGATGAGTGCTTTTTTTTTTTTTAAATGTATGCTTGCATGTTCAGGTTTTTTTTTCCCTTAATTACTAGCTTTGTGTTCGGTAATACGTTTCCTTGGTAGTACGCTGAAGAATTAGGGTTGTAGAAAGATGCTCTGATTAAGATTCTTGACATGGGCGGCGCCTGTGGCTCAGTGAGTAGGGCGCCGGCCCCTTAAACCGAGGGTGGCGGGTTGGAACCCGGCCCCAGTCAAACTGCGACAACAAAAACATAGCTGGGCTTTGTGGCAGGCGCCTGTGGTCCCAGCTACTCGGGAGGCTGAGGCCAGAGAATCGCCTAAGCCTAGGAGCTGGAGGTTGCTGTGAGCTGTGACGCCACAGCTCTCAACCCAGGGCGATAAACTGAGACTGTCCCTTTAAAAAAAAGAAAGAATGAATGAAAAAAGACTCTTGACAATTAAGAACCATAAATTGAAATAGTGGTGATAGTTTACCAATTAAATTAACAAAACCAAAAGCATGCCAATTATTTCTAACTCTTCTCCTTTAAAATACTCATTATGCCGTCATTGTACTCATCCAAGTTTAAAATCTTAGATGTCATAGTTGGTTTTCCCAGTTCCTAACGAATTTAGGTAGATATAAAACCATGTCTGTTTTGTGTATTTGTGATGATGTTTGGATTTACCTGTTTGCCCTTCTCCTTACCTGTGTACACTAGGCTTATTGGAACAGTGTTTCTGTCCTGTTTCACAATATGTCATTATTAGAGTAGACTTCTTAAAACCCCACTTTGCGAGTGGAACTATTCCCATTCTTGCTCACATAACCTTCAGGGTTCCTTCCTAAAATTCCAAAATCTTTAGTTTGCCATTTGGGATCTTCTGCAGTAGGAATCCTGTACATCACATAAACCTTATGTCCCTGCCCTTGCTTACACAAAAAAGGCCACCTGAATAAGTTTCTCAAATGTAGTGCAATAGACTGTCCATATTGACCACCTCCTATGTTGATGGTCTCCTTAAGGTGACCTAGTTTTTCACAGACTGCACATGCACCACATGTGGGTATCAGTGCAGGAGGTCTGGTTCCTTACGCTGACCACCTCTGTAGTTGACCAGTTGGTTACAGTCCCTCCGGTGGTCAACCTACAGAGGTTCTACTGTATTTGAATTATTACCTGTTGCCCTTTACTCTATTTATCTGGAACGCCATCCTTTTCTACTTCAGAGCTTTAGCACAAATCCCACTTCAGTAAAAGTAGTGACTAAAGTTTTCTAAGTGCTTAGATTCTGTGAGGCACTATGCTTGTTACTTTATGTGAATTATGTCATTTAATCCTCACAGTCACCCTACAACACAGGCAGTGCTGTCATTATCAACTTCAGCTTGGAGTGTTTGTTCAAGGTCACACAGCTAATAAGTATCAAGAGTAAGTCTCTGACTCAGGTAATCCCAGAGCCCAGGTGCTTGGTTCCTACACTGTAAGGCCACAGCAGTCATACCTAATACTCACTAGACTTAGAGGACCACTTATATGCTGAGCACTGTTAGAAGAACTTTAACTCATTTAATCCTTGCAACACCCTAACAAGGTGCCTCCTGTTGTGATCTCTATTGTGTATAAGGGTATTGAGGTCTTGAGAAGTAATTTACCTACAGCCTTATAGCTGCTAAGTGGAGAGCCAGAATTAGAACCCAGGTGGTCTGTTTTTGGAGTTCATGCTGTGAGCTTCTTCAGTAATTGCTTATAAATTATACAACTCAAAGGGAAAAATTTACTCTTTGTTCTCTTCTCAACAGATAGTTCAGTGCTTGACATATATAAAGACTTGCATATAAAGACATGAAAAAATTAACCTTTTTTATGAACTCAAGTAGCTTTTGTTATACTACTGTCTATACCCTGTTGTCAAGAGAATAGACATAGTTCTGTATTATCAGAACTTTGCACAAGTAGGTATTTAATTTTTTGATGATGATTTGGTGACTTTTCAGTTATTTCCTGCCAAAGAGCCTTTGCTCTGATTTAAGGTTATGATTTTCTTTGGGATGGCTTATAGCCAAGAGTTCTTTCTCTCCCACTAATCTTTCTCTTCCAATTGAATACTGTTCTTGTTTAAGTGTATTTTATCCTGGTTTGTTCTCTGGAGCGTTCTCTTATTTGTAGAGAGGAGTACTATCCTGAAGAATGAATTTGCTTTCTCTTTCCTGCAGTACCGTGTTGGCGATTGCTGGAGAAGATTTTTCAATTGTTGCTTCTGATACTCGATTGAGTGAAGGGTTTTCGATTCATACCCGAGACAGCCCCAAATGTTACAAATTGTAAGTAAACATTCTAGGGACACATTTCACTGTGACTTTCTAATGACTTGATGCTGCAAGAGATTACAGTTGTAAACATATTGTTTCATTAGTTTTTAGGTTGTCTGTTGGGAGCTTGTCTTGCATTTTTGCTATAAAACAATTTTGTGAGTTGATGTTTCCTAATAATTCAGTGTGCAGTGTTAATAATATTTGCCTTACCTAGATATTACCAGTGCTTATGGTAAGGTAAATGTTTTTACCTCAGCATTTTATTTTGAAAAATTTCAAATATATAATAATAGAAAAAATTTCACAGTGAACATTCCTACACTGTCACCTTAGATTTTTGTATCAGAATTTTACTGTAATTACTTTATCACATCTTTCCATCCATTTTTCTTAATCTGTTTTGTGCTGCTATAAAAGAAAACATAGACTGGGTAAATTATAATGAACAGAAATTTATTGGCTCACAGTTCTAGAGACCAGGAAGTCCATACTTGAGGGCCCAGCATCTGGCCTGGGCCATCCTGCTGTGTCTCCACACTGTCACACTGTGAGAATGAAGGGGCCAACCCACTCCTGTGTTAATGGCCAACTAAGACGGCAGAGCCTTCATGACCTAAATACCTCTTAAGGGTCCCACCTGTTAATACCATTGCAATGGCAATTAAATTTCTTTTTTTTTTAATTGTTACATACATGTATTTTATTATTCTTCATTGCATTATTTCCACCCCCCCACCCCTCAGTAGTAAGACAGAATTGATTTACAGAAAACACTAAAGCTCCTGGTAGAGGGAGTATGGCAATTAAATTTCAACATGAGTTTTGGAGAGGACACTTATTCAAACTGTAGCACCAGTAATCCATTAAGTGGATTTTAAAGACCTCCAACCTTTTTACCTGAAGCATTCAATTTAGACATATCCTAAGCCAGCGGTTCTCAACCTATGGGTCGAGACCCCTTTGGACTGTATTAAAAGTTCACGGCATTAGGAAGGTTGAGAATCACTATCCTAAGCAATTACATCCATAGCTCACATTTTCAACAGGTTAGTGACTAGAGTTTTCTGGGTTCTGTGAGGCAAAGAACCTTACAGAGGTTTTTTCCTAAAACATGAAAGTAAAGCTGTATGTACTGAAAGAAAAAATGTGTGTACACATCACCTAAATATATATTGAAGGTTAGCAGTAGTTTGTATTTAACTGTTTTGGCAAAGCTTATAAATGGTCATTAATGCCTAAGTCACAAAAGCTGGATGCACCTAAATTGCATTGGGAATAGGACTGGATGAGGTTTAGGGCCTCTGGACAGGGCCTGTGATACCATAGGGCAGGGGTCCTCAAACTACGGCCCGCCGGCCACATGTGTTGCTGTGAATTGTATTTGTTCCCATTTTATTTTTTACTTCAAAATAAGATATGCACAGTGTACATAGGAATTTGTTCATAGTTTTTTTTTTTAAACTATAGTCCAGCCCTCCAACGGTCTGAGGGACAGTGAATTGGCCCCCTGTTTAAAAAGTTTGAGGACGCCTGCCATAGGGAGTTGGTGAAGAAAGGACAGCTGTGTCTTCTCACCTAGTTCCAGGGATGGCCCACATTTTCACCTAAAAACCAATTGAAGATGGCCTCATCTTCCTTATATCCTTTCTTTCAACTTCCTATTTTGATGCTCCTCTCTCCTATTCATTAGTTTTCTTTCTTTCTTTTTTTTTGGAGACAGAGTCTCACTTTATCTCCCTGGGTAGAGTGCCGTGGTGTCATATCTCACAGCAACCACAAACTCTTGGGTTCAGGTGATTGTCTTGCCTCAGACTCCCGAGTAGCTGGGACTACAGGCACCTGCCACAATACCCAGCTGTTTTTAGAGACGAGGTCTTACTCTGTCTCAGGCTGGTCTTGAACATGTGAGCTCAGGCAATGCACTAGCCTCAGCCTCCCAAGTGCTAGGATTACAGGCATGAGCCATCACGCCCAGCCATATTCATTAATTTTATAAGGCTCGTATTCTACTTTTTTGTCTCTGCTAAGAGGTAATTTGTATAATTTAAAAGTAGTAAATATTGTAAATAAAATCTAAAAATGTAACTGTGGATACCATCTAATGCAAGTTTTTGCTCATCTTTGCCACATTCTATTTTAGTATGTTTGCTGCCAAAGTGAAATACCTTTTTTTTTTTTTAAGAAATACTTCAGGTATAGAGAACAATATGACATTAACAAATACCTACATATCCTTTATCCAGTGTCCTTTGGGGCTGACTGGAGCCAAATCTGCCTCTTCCTCCACTTGTTTGAGACTTTATTCTTTGCAAGAAAAATCCCATTCTTTAGATATAGCTGGGTATTTGGGAGATGCATCTTGAGTTCTAAGATTTGCTCCTCTCTGTTGGTGTTGCCAACCTGTCTTGGTAGTGGAAGTGGGAAACCTTATGGGAAATTAGAGGTCAGTGCTGTGCATTGCATCAGGGACTGCAAGTGGTGGCCCCCAGCGATGCCTGTTCCCTCTGGTATGACAAGTACGGTTTGTGAGTCATACATAAATTTCCAGAGGGAGGAGTTTATTACATGTCCTTTGCCAAAATTGGTTTAGGTTTCCTTAAAGATACCAATAATTAGGAACTGATTTTTGAGATAATAGGGTTGAATTTGAAAGGATGTACCAAAATTTAGTCACTTCCATACTTATAACCTTTTTCTTTTTGAGACAAAGTCTCACTTTCTTGTCCCCCTCCGCCCCACCATGAGAGTAGTACAGCGTCATAGCTCACAGCAACCTCAAACTCTTGGGTTTAGGCGATCTTCTTGCCTCAGCCTCTCAAGTAGCTGGGACTACAGGCTCCTACCACAACCCCCGGCTAGTTTTTTAGAGATAGGGTCTCACTCTTGGCTCAAGCTGGTCTCAAACTGGGAGCTCAGGCAGTCCATGCCCCTCTGTCTACCAGAGTACTAGGATTACAGGCATGAGCCACCACACCCAGTCCAAACTTTACAGGCATTTAGGTTGACTTTGTTTTGTTGGGGAAGCTAGTAAATGTGTAATCACAGATGAGCCTGGAGCATACCTTTGCTACTTTATGTGAGTATATTGATGAGATGGATTTCTGGCAGTAGAACGGAGTGACAGTGGTGTGCATTTGCTTTTTTTACTAGAAACTGCCAAATAGTTCATTTAAGAAGTTAAATCAGTTTATATTGTTTGCACAGATCTTAGAATACACATTTTCTACAACCTAACCAGCTTTGGTTATTAGCCAGTCTAATTGGTTAGAAGTTGTGTCTTGTTTAGCTTTGAATTTTTGAGTGACATAGAAGCTATTATGTTTATGATGACTGTTTCTTTCCTATGACTTCTCTATTTGTAGAACATTACCCATCTTTTCACTTTATTGTTAATGTTTCCTTATTTATAGGAATCCTTTGTAGACTTTGGAAAATGAAACTAGCCTTCAGTCTTGTGTGCTCCCATTTATTTTCTTAGTTTCTTAAAGCTGTTCCCTGTATTTTTTTCTGTATAAGTTTTAACTTTTTAAGTAGTCAAATTTATAAATTTTTTCTGTGTGGCCTTTGGCTTGTTTTATGTTTAAATCTGTCTTTTCCAGCCCAAGATAGTAAAAAAAGTACCCATGTTTTCTTCGTCTATTCATATAATATTTGTTTTTGTTTTTGAGACAGAGTCTCAAGCTGTCACCCTGGAGAGAGTGCTGTGGCATCACAGCTCATAGCAACCTCCACTCCTGGGCTCAAGTGAGTCTCTTGCCTCCGCCTCCCAGGTAGCTGGGACTACAGGCGCCCGCCACAACACCCGGCCATTTTTTTGGTTGCAGCTGTCATTGTTGTTTGGTGGGCCCGGGCTGGATTCAAACCCGCCAGCTCAGGTGTACGTGGCTGGTGCCTTAGCCACTTGAGCCACAGGCGCCGAGCCCTCGTCTATTCATATAATATTTGTATTTTTTTCTTCAGGTCTTTGATCTAACTATAATTCATTAGATGTATGGAGTGAGATGTAGGAATACATCCTCTCCTCCAGCCCTAAAAGGGGTGGCTAGTTGTTCTGTTACCATTTAGGGAATAATGGTAGTAGTTTTAAATTTAAAATTAACCAAGACATGATTTGCTTTACTTTCTAACCAACTCAATTTCCTGAAATGTGCTTTTTACAGAACAGACAAAACAGTCATTGGATGCAGTGGTTTTCATGGAGACTGTCTTACCCTGACAAAGATTATTGAAGCCAGGTTAAAGGTAAATGTTTTTGAATATGACCACGTTATTGAAAATTCATAGCAGGACAGGTGTGATGGCTCACGCCTGATATCCTACCACCTTAGGAGGCTAAGGTGGGAGGATTGCTTTAGGTCAGGAGTTCAAGACCAGCCTGAGCAAGAGCAAGACCCTGTCTTTACAAGGGAAAAAAAAAAAGCTCGGCACCTGTAGCTCAGCACCTAGGGCCCCAGCCACATACACTGCAGCTGGTGGATTCAAATCCATCCTGGGCCTGCCAAAAAACAATGACAACTACAACCCAAAAAAAAAAAAAAAAATAGTTGTGCATGTCTGTAGTCTCAGCTACTTGGGAACCTGAGGCAAGAGAATCACTTAAGCCCAAGAGTTTGAGGTTGCTGTGAGCTGGTAGATGCCACGGCACTCTACCCAGGGTGACAGCTTGAGACCCTGTCTCAAAAAAAAAAAAAAGAAGAAGAATTAGCTTGGTGGTATATACCTATAGTCCTGGCCACTCAGGAGGCTGAGGCAGGAGGATCACTTGAGCCTAGAAATTGGATGTTGCTATGAACTATGATGGTGGCACTGCTGTCTAGCTGGGGTGACAGAGTGAGACCCTGTGTCCCAAAAAACAACAACACCACCAATTCACAAGATTCTTTTATGCCCTCGGCATGACTGTTGCTCAGAATAATTAGAAGGGTGCTAGGTTAGCCGGTGAGACCATAATGTATTTTAGAAATGAAATGATACCTTTATTGTGGGATCATTCAAGTAGTGTGATATGAAGCTACAGCATATTCTATTTGTTAGGATCTCTGCTCCATAGAAAGGGTTGTCCACCCCTTTAGGGGTTGTATGAAAGGGGTTCTCTTCTTTTTTTTTTTTCTGAGACAGTCTCACTCTGTGCCCTGGGTATAGTGCTATGGCATCATAGCTCACAGCAACCTCAAACTCCTTAAACTGGACTTAAGCAATCCTCCTCCCTCAGCCTACTATGTAGCTGGGACTACAGCTATTCACCATAGCACTGGCTAATTTTTCTATTTTTAGTAGAGATGGGGTCTTACTCTTGCTCAGGCTTATGTCAAACTCCTGGGCTTAAGTGATACACTTGCCTTGGCCTCCCAGAATACTGGGATTACAGGTGTGAACCACCACACCCAGCCCAAAAGGGGATTTTCTGAAGATACTCTTCCCTTGGAAATGGAACAATCTGATTTCTGTGGTAAGGGACAGAGCCCAGGCAGGGTTGTAGACCAGTACTTGGTCTGGGTTGTCATCACCTGAGCTTTTCCTTTTTGCATTGTTGTTCTCTTAGCTGGCAGAATGCATGAGCAGGGATATGAAGGAATAAGCCAGGAAAAAGGCATAACAATCAAAATTAACTCCCATCACCTGGAAGGCTTCAGGGAAAATCATGTTTTGTTTGCCTGTTTGTGAATAACACTTGAGGTTAATTACACTTATGAATGATGTCATAATCATTGGAATATGTAATGCATTTATTTAACTCAAACTTGGCTTTTGGATGTGTAGAAATAATTTCATATTTATCAATTGTTAGTACCTTTTAGAACATTTACTTACATGACTTACTTAATGCATTTATTTAACTCAAACTTGGCTTTTGGATGTGTAGAAATAATTTCATATTTATCAATTGTTAGTACCTTTTTAGAACATTTACTTACATGACTTTGATGTTATCAAAGTTTATTGGCATATTTATACAGCGATTCCTAATGCATGCTTTAGAAATTGGAATTAGTAGACAAAAATATACACTTCTTTTTTAACTAATTTTTAAAGTAGTGTGTCTTATGAAATAGAAGACAAAAATCTGTTGCTAATAGAGAAGTGAGTTAACCACAATACACATCATTTCTAAAATGTTTCTTACCTACATGATTACTTAAATGGTAAAGTGAGCAAATGTGGGTGCTTGGTTTTGAAATGAAATGGTAGATAAATAATTTTTCTTTTCTTTTCTTTCTTTCCTTTTTTTTTTTTTGAGACAGTGTTTGCTCTCTCACCCAGGCTAGAGTGGGGTGGTGCAGTCGTAGCTCATTGCAGCTCACACTCTGGGCTCAGGTGATCCTCCTGACTCAGCCTCTGTGTGGCACGTGTTGCCACACCTGTCTGAGTGCCCTCCCCTTGTTGCCCAAGCTGCTCTTGAATTCCTCAGCTCAGGTGATCCTCCTGCCTCAGCCTCCCAAAGTGCTGTATTATAGGTGTGAGCCACTGTGCTAGCTAAGAATATTTTTTATGAATTTTCTTTTGGAAAGAAATTTCCATTGTAATTGATTTATCCATACATATAGTATAGCTCATTTGTAATCCGTTTAATATTTTGACGGTTATTATTTGATTTTTTTTTTTTACATATTTGCTTATTTTTATATAACGTAAGGTACAAAGAATAGGACATAAAGTGAATGTTCATACACCATTACCTAAATTCAACAATCATCAATATTTTGTCGCATTTGCTTCATTTATCCCCATTCGTTTTTGCTAACATTCTTTAACAAAAATCATAGGGAAAAAAACCCCAAATCACAGAAATACAATTTCACCCACATGTATTTTACCATGAATCACTGGAATCATACATTTCCAAATCATGCTGTCACGCCTAACAGAATTAACAATTCGTTCCTTAATATCAAGGGACACACAGCCACACTAACATTTCTCTAAGTCAGAAATGTCTTTTTCACTTGTTAAAATCAGGATCCAAGAAAAGACTATTTTAGTTTAGTTTTTTTTTTTTTTTTTGAGACAGAGACTCGCTGTGTCGCCCTGGGTAGAGTGCCATGACATCACAGCTCATAGCAACCTCAAACTCTTGGGCTCAAGCAATTCTCTTGCCTCAGTCTCCCAAGTAGCTCGGGTTACAGGCACACGCTCAACACCTAGCTAAAAAAACTATTTTAAAATACAGATTCTTGGTTGGGGAAGAAAAACAAAGGAAAACGACATTAACACATGTCAACATCATGGGGAAAAAAGGCTATGGTATAAAATCTTGTTTGAAGTAGCAGAAGATCGGACATACATTTTGCATGAGTATAAGCCCACTAACAGAAATAAGCAGAACCTGCATAGAATCCTAGGTCCTCTGGTTAAGTCAGTGTAGTACCCAGAGTTTAAACATGTACCTGTGGATGTCTCCTTTTTCATAGCAGAGAGAAAAATCTCACCTCCTTATTTCTTTTTTTTTGAGACACAGTCACTCTCTGTCACCCTTCGTAGAGCACCATGGCATCATCATAGCTCACAGCAACCTCAAACTCCTGGACTCCAGTGATCTTCTTGCCTCGGTTTTCATTTTTAGTAGAGAGGGGGGACGGGGTCCTCACTCTTGCTCAGGCTGGTCTTGAACTTGTGAGCTCAAGTGATCTACTCTCAGAGTGCTAGGATCACAGGTGTGGGCCACCACACCAGCCTATTACTTATTTATGTGTAAAGCACTTACGCTGACAAACCATGTATGGTGCTGCTCACCGCTGACGAGGTGCACCTTGATGTCGCCTTACCACTAGCTAGGTCATCTCCACAAGTGTGCGTTGCCTAAGGCTGTTTTCTTAATTTTATACTCATTTTTTTTTTAATGACCTACTGCCTTTATCTCAGAGTTGTTTTGAAAATACTGCAACTCCTAAAGTGTAGTTAGGGCTCAATAAATGTTAGCTATGTTTGTAAGAAAATTATTTATGTCCAAGTAATTTTTGCTACCCAGTCATTTATGTTTTACTCACCCCTTACTTTTTTGGGGGACCTAATGTGGACCCACACAACCCCTTTCCATTCCGCTGCCTCCTCCAATGAAAGGCCCATCTGGCCCTGCTCTAAGAGTCCTTAGCCCACCAGAACCTTCCAGAAAGCTATAGAGTCTTCCTCCTCCTATGCCTAGTACAAAAAGAGGCCTCCGACTGCCCTCGGTGTAGATGCCATCTTTGCCCTGCCCATGGGAGAGTCTCTGTCCCTTTCCTTAAACCTAGCCTGAACCTCGCCCTGTCTCCTCTCTGGGTACACCATGAACCCCTTTAGTACCTAACTGTAATGTCGGTTACTAATAAGATTTACCAATTCTTTATCAGAACAAGTCACCACGCTATAAAATACTATAAACAATTGCAAAGAATACAGGCTGACATGAGAATTACGCGGAGCAGGTTTCTAAGAGTTAATGTGGCAGGTGCTGCCATTAGGTGGCTTCTGAGTGACAAAAACTATCAAAGCCTGATATATTAAAGACTAAAAATGTCCACCCTTTCTTTCTGGTATAACTAAGGGTTGCAACCTGCTCTCTGCCTAGTAGGCAGCTTTGTGTCAGGAATACAACAAGTCAACCTTTATAGACAGGAGGCAAGCTGACCAATTCTATTTTGGTTAATCCCTTGCAAACGCCATCTGCACTTTGTCACAAACAGAACCAAGTTACGATCAAATTTAGCAATGCACTGTGCCAAGGCTATACATGATAGGTAACCCCCATGATAGTTGCTGGAACAGAATAAAACTTTCTTCTTGGGGTTGGTCATGGTGGTGCATACCTGTAATCCCGGCTGCTCCAATGGCTGAAGCGGAAGAATCATTTGAGCCTGGGAGTTTGAGGTTGCTGTGAGCTATGAGGACACCACTACACTCTAGCTGAGGTGATACCCTGTCTCAAAAACAAAACAAGGCTGCGTGAGGTGGCTCACACCTATAATCCTAGTACTCTGGGAGGCCAAGGCAGGAGGATTTCCTGAGCTCACAGGTTTAAGACAAGCCTGAGCCAGTGAGAGACCTCATCTCTAAAAAGTAGCTGGGCATTGTGGTGGGTACCTGTAATCCCAGCTACTTGAAAGGCTGAGGCAAGAGAATTGCTTGATCCTAGGAGTTTCAGGTTGCTGTGAGCTGTGACACTACGGCACTCCCACTAAGGCCAACAAAGTGAAAAAGGCAAAAACAAAACAAAAAGTTCTTGGAGTGTTGAAACTGTAAAAGAAAAAATTGTATTACAGATGTATCGATAATGTAGTTTATGTACCTTTCATTGGAAAAGAGAAAAACAGCTAGTAAAATGGTTCAGCCTCTCAGGAGAGTTTTCATTCACAGTCTGTTTTGAGATTTTGAAGTAGGTGCTTGCTATATGGTTAACAAAAATTGAGGAACTTAAATCTATCTTATATTTATAGTTTGTATAGAGTTTCTCCATCAGTTGGATAATTTAGGATTCCCGAGGTATGATAAATCTAGGATTATGGAATCATGGTGTTGTCCTGAGGTCCTGTTTTGGGCACTGTGTTCTCCACTGTAGATGCTTTAAGGCAGGGGTCCTCAAACTTTTTAAACAGGGGTCCAGTTCACTGTCCCTCAGACTGTTGGTGGGCCGGACTATAGTTTAAAAAAGAAACTATGAACAAATTCCTATGCACATTGCACATATCTTATTTTGAAGTAAAAAAACCAAAATGGGAACAAATACAATATTTAAAATGAACAAATAAAGTTAAATCAACAAACTTAACCAGTATTTCAATGGGAACTATTGGCCTACTTTTGGCTAATGAGATGGTCAATGTCCAGTTCCGTATTTGTCACTGCTAGTCGTAACAAATGAGGCAAGTGTACATCAGTTAGTCTAGATTTGGTTGGAGATTTCAGATGTTTCATTCTGGAAAAAGTCTGTTCACAGACAAGTACTGCCAAAGATGGTTGCCATTTTGAGTGCATGGTTCCTGAGATTAGGGTATGTCTCAGAGGGGAGAGATGCATAGAAATTAGGAAGGCTGCTTGACTTGAACGCATCTTTCAGAGAGTCACAATTCTGCAGTTCAGCTAGTTCCATTTGGTAAATTGTATCCACATTTTCTTTTTTATTGTTTTTATTTCAAGATACTTTATTCTTAAAAAGGTCACAACACTAAGCTTTTAGCCCATTCTTCCAATGTACAAGCTACAAATGCTTGCTGCGGAGCAGAAGGGTGCTCTTTCATAGCATGTCTGAAAAGTGAATAAAAATCTATATAAAACAAATATTCAAATAGTTTCCATAGGAACACAGATAAGTGTGACCCCATCTCCTAATCTTACACATTGCAGCATCTGTGCCAACCCTACTCTTGCAAAGACATTTCAAAAATTGCAATATTTAAGTTAAATGGTCCCCCCCAAATCCCTTAATTCAAGTTAAACTCACAGTTAACAGCTACAGAATGATAT
>CAUYRH010159727.1:0-29916 GCA_963574655.1 Perodicticus potto | reverse complement strand
AAATCAAAATTGTGTACATTGGTGCAATCATAGGGCAGAATGTGCTTCATATACAATCAGAAACATTTTGATCGTACTGTGAGAGATAGCACTCATAGCATTTTCTTAATCACTATATAAAGACATTGATACTCTACATTTAATAAGTTTCACCACTACCCTACTAAGATGCACCGCAGGTGTGATCCCACCAATTGCCCTCCCTCCACCCATCCTCCCCCATCCCCCCTATTAGCTTTTATAACTTAGATTTATAATACATTCCATTTTGAACTCATTTTTGAATATGGTGTAAGGTAAGAGTGTAGGTTCATTTTTCCCCCATGTAAATATCTAGTTGTTTCAGAACCATTTATTGAAAAAACTCATTTTCCCATTGGAAAACTCTTATTACAAATCAACTGATCGCTTACATGTTGGACTTTGTGGATTCTCTATTATATTTCACTGATTTATACACCTATTTGAGATAAGTGGTATGGTTCAGACAGAGCAGACATAGTAACAGTAGCAATAGTAGCAACAGATAGCATTTAGCAACAGTAGCAAATAACATTTATTGAGGTCTTCCCTTGTTTACCCCAGCTTGGCTTTTGATCTGTGCTTATGCCTGGTTCATGCCTAGGGCACATGGGAAAAAAAAAACAAACACATTTATTGAGGTCTCCCTGAGCCAGGTGTTATGTCAAATACTTTGCTTGGACTATCCAATTTAGTCATCACAACAACGCTATCAGGTAAATACCATTATTAACTCTATTTTACAGATGAGGGACAAATGGCAACAGTAGATACATTATCTATCCAGAATTATACAGTCATTAATTGGTAGAGGTAGAATTTGAACTCAAGCAGTCTGATGCCGAAGTGTCTGTGGCCAGTGTTTTATTAACTGTGTACATGGTAAGAATTTGTGATGATAGATTATATACCACTAAAGAGATTCATAAAAGGAAAAAAATCTTATTTTACTAAATCAAGATTACTCCTGAAGCATTTTTGTCTATTTTCTACCAAAATAGTTTTGGTAGCTATTTTTTAAAATTATTTTTTATTAAATGATAACTTTTACATTGATGCATTTATGGGGTTCAGGGTACTGCTTTGATATACAATGTGAAATGCTTACATTGAACTAACAAATTCATTAGCTATTTTTGTTTTAATCTTTCATAGAAATTTTAGCTTGTCCTATGTCTAGCAAAGAAAAATATTTTCAAGGGATTGTTCTTAAAAAAAACAAAAACCACTTTGAAATCCACATGGTGACATCTGTATATATATAGTTATAGTTAAACTATATATATATAGTTTTTTTTTTTTTTTTTGAGACAGAGTCTCACTATGTCACCCTTGGTAGAGTGCTGTGACATCACAGCTCACTGCAACCTCCAACTCCTGGGCTTAAGTGATTCTCTACCCTCAGCCTCCCAAGTAGCTGGGACTACAGGCGCCCACCACAACGCCCAAGTATTTCTTTCGTTGTTGTTGTTGTTGTTGCAGTTGTCATTGTTTTAGCTGGCCCAGGCTGGATTCGAACCTGCCAGCCTCGGTGTATGTGGCCAGCACCCAACCCATGAGCTATGGGAGCTGCCTAAAGCTACCATTTCAAATGGCCTCATATCATATGGCTACACCAGACTTTTGTAACTATTCCCTTTTTGTCATGTGTACATTTCCTCCCTTCCTCCCTCCCTCTTTCCCTCTCTTCTTTTCTTCCTTTCCTCCTTCCTTCTCCCTCTTTTTTTTGTTTCAAGCCCTATGATGAGCATCCCTGCTTGAGATGATAATATTTTAGCCTTTTCCAGAGTACCACAGGGGCTTGTTTTCAGAGGTAGTGGGGGAAGCCTAAAGACGTACACAGTAGAGTAAGGGCTGGATTCTTCTACGTAGGACCTAAGCTCTTAGTTGTTTATGCAACACCAGGGGACTTAAAATAGCCTTCCTGCCACAGGATGGTTAAGTTGAGCTAGATCTGCATTAGCTAATAAACTTGATCCAGTTATAGATGACCCTGACCACAAACAACAGCCAGGTCTATTTTAAGCCACATTTCTAAGTGCAACAGGTGGTTAATGGAATGTGTTAGAGGTATATTTCCCTGGTTTTGATAAATCAAAGACACAGGATCACAGGTGACCACTCCAGCAAACTGAAGACTTTGAAGCCAATCTCCCTACAACTAAGTGGCCATTTCTTCTGTTGGAAAGAAGTATCAAACTTCATTAAAATTGCTTTACTTGGTCGTATAAGACAAATTGCATACTTCAGGGCACATCACTGTCTTTAATCAAAGGCGTGCCCTGGGCTGGGCACAGTGGCTCATGCTTGTAATCCCAGAACTCTGGGAGGCCAAGGCTGGCAGATGGCTTTAGCTCATGAGTTCGAGACCAGCCTGAGCTACAGCAAGACCATACCTTTAAAAATAGCCGGGCAGGCTCGGCGCCTGTGGCTCAACGGGCTAAGGCGCCAGCCACGTACACCTGAGCTGGCAGGTTCGAATCCAACCTGGGCCTGCCAAACAACAATGACAGCTGCAACCAAAACATGGCCGGGTGTTGTGGTGAGCGCCTGTAGTCCCAGCTACTTGGGAGGCAGAGGCAGGAGACTCGCTTGAGCCTAAGAATTGGAGGTTGCTATGAGATGTGATGCCACAGCACCCTATCCAGGGTGACAGCTTGAGGCTCTGTCTCAAAAAAAAAAAAAAAAATAGCTGGGCATTGTGGCAGGTACCTATATTCCCAGCTACTTGGGAGGCTGAGGCAAGAGAATCGCTTGAGCCCAGGAGTCTGAGGTTCCTGTGAGCTGTGAAGCCATGGAACTCTACCAAGGGCAACAAAGTGAAACTCTGTCTCCAAAAAAGAAAAAAAAAAAGGCCTGACCAATGGTTATAGAAAAGGAAGGCATCAAAACAATAGAAGCGTATACCATAAACAATAAAAATAAGAGACAGGTTGCTAAATTGTGTTTTTAGTCTGATATGAGATATTCCTTACCATATTTTTGTGATCCAGCAAAGAAAGAACGTGTTAGAACAAACGGTCTTTCCTTCCCTTTAGAGCGTTTTATCAGTCCTTCTGCGGTAGCCATTTGCTATAAAGTCAAAGGAGAAAAATTTCAAAGAATGACTGGACTAGGGCATCCCCAGTAAGTATCTAACATGAAAAAAGCAAATGGTAGGGAGGAATGTGAAATGGAAAATATTAAAATAAATCCATCAAAAAAATTCATGATTTAATGAAAATACTCTAAATTCCCCTTTTAAGAGAATGGGAAAATTTCTTTGCTTAACAACAGCAATGAGGAAAAAAAATAATATAATAGCAATGAGACCAGGTGTGGTGGCTCATACCTATAATCCCAGCACTCTGGGAGGCTGAGGCCATGGCACTCTAGCCTGGGCAATGAAATGAGATTCTGTCTCAAAAAAAAACCCCCAAAAGCAATGATGTAATAGTGAACACTAAGCTAGCATTTATTTAGTGCTTATAATGGTAAGCATTTTATAATAGTTTTTCATATAATATACACAACCACCTCTGAGACACATAGTTTTCATTGGTAAAAAAATCTGAGATTCAGAGAGGTTACGTTACTGGCCTAGGCCCACATAAGAAAATTCTCGACTAGAGCAGCTTGCATATATTATAGTAACAGGTTGTTAAGGAAGTAAACACACTTTTGAAAACTGTACTATATCTAGCCAGTTGCTCCCATTGGAAAATACCTATTGGTGGGAGGGCCACAGGAATACAGTCATATTTTGAAAATAGCAAAGAACTCATGGGTACAAATTAGGACAAATGATAGCCAAATCTTTTGAATATAATTGAAAAATAAAAGACAATTCTACCACCTTTATTTAGAAGGCTAAGAACATAAGGAAGGCTTTCTACATTTAAAAAATATATCTAGGTTCTAAATCTTGCTCCCCTGGTATGAATGTAAGACTTGCTATATTTAGATATTTGTGAAATTTTAAAACACTTGGTTTAATTACTTTCATTTACATATTTATACACTGCTTACATCCATAAAAGTTTGAAGTAGTATTCAGTGAGTGCCATTTACTCCTGGCTACTATTAAGGTAGATGTTTCTATGTTGTCATTTCATAATATTTAAAAATTCATCAGGTTCATTATGGAAGGAAAAGAAATAGAGAAGTAAAAATCTTGGTCTGGCTGGGTGCTGTGGCTCACACCTGTAATAGTAGCACTGTGGAAGGCTGAGGTGGGCAGATTGCCTGAGCTCAAGAGTTCGAGATCAGACTGAGTAAAAGCAAGACCCCATCTCTACTAAAAATAGAAAAATTAGGAGGAAGGGGTGGGGAAAGGAAGAGCAGAGAGAGGGAAGGATCCAGGGGGGTGGGGTCTTAGTGTGTGCCACACCTTTTGGGGGCAGAACACAATTGTAATAGGGACTTTACCTAACAAATGCAATCAGTGTAACCTAGTTTCTTGCACCCTCAATGAATCCCCAACAATAAAAAATAAATAAAAATAAAACATAGAAAAATTAGTGGGGCATTATGGCTGCTGCCTGTAGCTACTCAAGAGGCTGAGGCAAGAGTATTGTTCAAGCCCAAGAGTTTGAGGTTGCAGTGAGCTATGATGCCACAGCACTTTAAGAGACTCTGATTCAAAAAAAAAAATAAGCTTTGGTTGTGTGTAGTAGCTCATGCCTGTAATCCCAGAACTTTGAGAGGCCAAGGTGGGACGATTGATTGAAGCCCAGAGTTTGAGGCCAGCATGGGCAATGTAGTGAGATCCTCTTTAAACACACACAGAGACGCAGTCTTATATAGGCTACTACCTAAGACTCGTTGCAATTGTCAGAAGAGACACACAAAGGGAAATGAACAGTACAGTATAGCTATTGAAAAGCAAACAACTTTCAGCCCAAAGGGCAGGTCACGTGAGTCCAGTTGCTTTCTCTTTGTATGTTTTACCTGATAAAAACCATAGATATTATGAAGTTCTCTGTGCTCCCAGTTGCCATGATGAATGGCATCCTTCTGCATGGTTTGCTCTGGTCCTCTAAAGACAGAGGGCTCATTCATGTCATTCCATATGAAGAGTATGTCTGTAGATCCCTAGGAAGTAAATCTGGGTCATGATAATATTACGACATTGATGATGTTTCTGTGACAGCTGCCCCACCCCCCATTCCTACCCCATTTAATATATTTACTTATTATGTTTGTTATCTATGCTCCGTCCTTTGCTCCACTGCCAGACTATAAGCTCCACAGAGCAGGGAATTTTGTCTGTTTTGGACATAATAGACACCTATAACACTACCTGGACCATAGAAAGTTCTTTGAAATATTTGTTGCTAATGAAAGAATGCTAAACTGTATAGTCTGTGAAATTCATATTGTCCAGCAGGTTCACTCTAAGGTGTCCCCGGGGAACCCCTACAGGAAAGCTTGTGATTAGGCTCCTTATCATCCCTCATCTGCTACAACTCCTAACTAAGGGCAATTATACCCACCTATGACAAGATTCTGTCTTCTAATGCTTTGAAAGGCTCGACAGCTAAGACATCAGTCTGTTAGCATAATCTATACTTTGTGTTCCATATAAAATTGTTCAATTTAGAGTGGGACGGGGTATGAGCCATAGTGAACATGGAGCTGAAATCCCTTCTATAGAAGCCTTGGTCTCTCGGCATTTGACTGAATAGCTAAAATGACAGGGAGCCCTTCACACAGCTCTTCCATTATTTTTTGAAGTCACAGGCCCCACCTACCTTGCCTTTTGGGACACAAAGAATACATCTTCTGCCTTGCCCACATGAAAGACAAATACCTGGAGGTGGCTTACCTGTTTTCTTTTGATTCTTTACCTTCAATTATTTCTAAACATGTGTACTTCTCTGAACAAGGCTATACGGTTTCCCAATATTTATTTATTTATTTATTTATTTAAATTATTTTTTATTGAGTCATAACTGTGTACAATAATTCAGTCTTGGAGTACAGTGTGTGGGCTTCCCATACAATCGGAGATATTTTTATCAACCCGATTAATATAACATTCATGATATTTTCTCATTTACTATGTGAAAACAATTTTGATCCGAACAGTCCTTAAAGGATTGGCAAACTTTTCTGGTCAACAGCCAGATAGTAAATATTCTCAACTTTGCAGGCCATGAGGTCTCTTTTTCAATTACTCATCTCTGCCACAGTGGTGTGAAAGCAACCACAGGCAACAGGAAAATGGATAGGCATGGCCAGATTTGGCCTGAGGCTTATTTATCCCTGCTGTGAGTTGTTCACTGGTATCTGACGACAGAGTGCCCAGAAACTCGAGTTGATTGGTAAAGAGCTGGGTTTAGGAAACAGAAAGACCCGAGTTCAAAGTTGATTGCATCACTTACTAAGTGGGTGACCTTGGCAAGTTTTTAAACTTCCCTATGCCTCAATTTCCTCATCTGTGGGACCAGATTTAATTATATTCCAACCTCAGAGGGTTATTGTGAAGACAAGTGATAGAATGCACATGAAGTACTCGGTACATGGCAAGTACCAATTTGCACTAGGCATCATCATCACCATCAGGAAACATCACACGTGGTTGAAAACAGTTCTCCAGGTGTGGTCTCTCCAGTTCTCTCTGTGGTTCTTACAATATTTTTTAGCAATTGATTTGTCTTTATGCTTCAGTTTTAATGACATATATTTGTAAAATATTTTCACATGTATCATCACCTTTAAGTAATAGCCACACAATTCTACCTTATAAAACCATACATATTCATTTGAAAATATACTAAATCTCTTTTATAAAGTACTTTGATATATCACAGAGTCCATTATCCTAGAGGTCAAAATCACAGCTTTTATACACTTGGTAACATACACGACACGTCTGTAATGTGTGGCCATATAAACAATTTTTCCAGAGTCTGTAATGTGTGGCCATATAAACAATTTTTCCATATAAACATTATATATCAAGAGCTATAAAATGAAGCAGAATAGTTCTGTCCAATCACTTTTTTCCTTTTTTTCACACTTTCAAGTAACTAGAAAAGATGAAAAGAATTAAAACCAACCTGATAAGCAGGAAAAGCAAAAAGACTTGAATACCACTCTCTGACCTCGGGATTGGTGAAATCCAGGTAAGAGGAGAGACCTGTAGAAGTAGAATAGCAGACAGCCTGTTAGGAGCAGCGCCTTGTGGGAAGATGTAAAGAAGACATCAGAAGTGAGAGCTGGGAAATCAATGGGCACCTTCCGCACAAATGAAAACTGATAGAGGTCTGGTGCAAAGCGAATAAAGGCATTGCTGGGCTACAGTGACAATCACCAGACCTTTCAATACCAGAGGGCCAGGAATGCAATGAACAAGCGTCAGGATGGAGTCTGTCCCTCTCTAACAGCCTAAGACAGTCCAAGTAAGAACAGCAAATATCCTACAGTGGCCCCTTGGCTCTTTTTTTTTTTTTTTGAGACAGAGCCTCAAGCTGTCACCCCGGATAGAGTGCTGTTGCATCACAGCTCACAGCAACCTCCAATTCCTGGGCTCAAGTGAGTCTCTTTGCCTCTGCCTCCCAAGTAGCTGGGACTACAGGCATCCGCCACAATGCCCGGCCATTTTTTGGTTGCAGCCGTCATTGTCGTTTAGCGGGCCCGGGCTGGATTCGAACCCACCAGCTCAGGTGTACGTGGCTGGCGCCTTAGCCCATTGAGCCATAGGCGCTGAGCCAAGTCCCTCGGCTCTTAAAGAGAAATGTATTCAAGTGGCATAAGGGAAAAAAAGAAAGGCATGAGATTTCTCTACAGTGCATGGATTTATGCTAGAATGTCAGAGTATAGTGTTTTAATAACTTTTGAAATGAAAAAGTCATAGTTTCCAGAGGCTGCTCAGCTCATTCCTGAAAGGCCCATAGTCAAAACTATGGGCAAAGAGAAATCACAAGGGAAGAACCAATAGGACCCCCTTTTTAATTTCTCCCTCTTCCTTTTTCTCATTCTCTCACTCTTTACCTCTATCTACTTAGAGAAACAGCATGCCACTAAGGTTTGTTTATTTTTCATTCATTCAATTATTGATTGATAAATGTATACAAAGCATATTACACTAGGTGTTATGAAAGATATAAAAGAAAGCAGTACCATATCTTCTTTAAATTAGGTGCTTAAAACATAGCTGGAGGAGCAAGTGAGATCTACAAGAATGAAAAGGATGGCCACACAGCCTTCCTCACTTGGAACTGAGTAAGTGGAAACAGGAAGTGTATAAAGCGATTTCATACCAGGCCAGCACACGCCTTCAAAGTCTCCCCCTTCACGGCTCCTCACAAAGAACCCCTGTTCTTTGGCCTTAGCATACACTGAGTAGTCAGGATCAATTTTGATGTGGGGGTCACTGATGACCACAAGCTGTCAGGACACAAAAGTGTGAAGGTCTCATCAGTTTTATAAGAGACATATGTTCACCTACATGTTCATTTATATGTTTCTGCCATAGGCGTGGGGTTCACATTTTACTCAGAAACAACTATTAACTAGTATTGAAATGTTTCAGACATTATGTGCTTATGAAAATTTCAGTTGATATCAAAACCAGGCCAATGCTTGTATAATTATTGCTGCCTAACCAATACTTGTTCTTCAGAGAGCATTTCGTAAGCTTCTGTTCATGCTGCTGGATGTTGGAGCCTGTACATAAAGGATTACGTAGGCAGGGAGCTTGCTCCCTAGGCCAGGGGTTCTCAACCTGTGGATCGCGACCCACAGGAACTGTATTAAAGGGCATTAGGAAGGTTGAGAACCACTGTCCTAGACATTTAGAGGTTATGATAGGAATGATACAAGCAAACATTAATGGAACAAACAGAATAGCATGTTAAAAATAAAACTCTTGTATGTCCAGTGACACAGGCATGTTAGAAAGGAGAAAAGCTAGGAGCCATAGCTCTGAGTCTCCAGCATCTCTCTCAGCCTTTATACCACCACTTCCACCTCATCTGGGGCCTCAGTACCACTTTATTTGGCTAGAACAACCTTCTAATCCTTCTTCCTCATCTCTATTCCTTTTCTAAAAACTATCATGTTCTAGGCTGGACGCCGTGGCTCACACTTATAATCCCAGCACTCTGGGAGGCGGAGGCGGGTGGATGGCTTGAGCTCAGGAGTTCGAGACCAGCTTGAGCAATAGTGAGATCCTGTCTAAAAGTAGAAAACCTAGCCAGGCGTCGTGATGGACTCCTGTAGTCCCAGTACTCAGGATGAGGCAAAGGCATGGCTTGAGCCTAAGAGTTCGGGGTTGCTGTGAGCTAGGATGTCACAGCGATCTACCTAGGGCACAGAGTGAGACTCTGTCTCAACAACAACAACAAAAAAATTAACATTTTTTTTTTAGAAACAGAGTCTATGTTGCCCAGGCTGGTCTCACAATCCTGACTTGAATTAATCCTTCTGCCTCAGCCTCCTAAGTAGCTAGAACTACAGACGTGGGCCACAGCACTGACCCTCATCTCTATTCCAATCCATCCTACATCCTGACTAAAGTTAATTCTCCATTGCTCAGAAACGTTTTTTAAATTTTAAATTGTGTGAAATACAATATGTGAAATACACATAATGAAAGATTTACCATTTTGGCCATTTTTTTTTTTTTTTTGTAGAGACAGAGTCTCACTTTGTCGCCCTCAGTAGAGTGCCATGGCATCACACAGCTCACAGCAACCTCCAACTCCTGGGCTTAGGCGATTCTCTTGCCTTAGCCTCCCTAGTAGCTGGGACTACAGGCGCCCGCCATAACATTTCGGCCATTTTTAAGTGTACACTTCAGTAGTACTGAGTATGTACATTCATGTTATTTTGTGACTGATCTCCAAAACTCTTTTCATCTAGCAAAACTAAAACTCTATACCCATTAAACAATAATTCCCAATTCCCTCCTTCCAGCCCCTGACAACCATCACTCTATTTTCTCTCTCTATGAATTAGAGTACTTCATTTACTTCAGATTAGGGGAATCATACAGTATTTGGTCTTTTTGTGACTGGTTTATTTAATTTAACATACGTCCTCAAGGTTCATCCACATTGTAGCATGTATTAGAATGTCCTTCTGTATGTTTACACCACATTTTGTTTAGCTGTTCATAGACACATGGGTTGTTTCCACCTTTGGCTACTGTGACTAGTGTTGCTATGAACACGGGTATGCAAATATCTGTTCAAGTTCCTGCTTGGGTATATATCCAAAAGGAGAATTGGTGGATCATATGGTAATTCTACCTTTAATTTTTTTGAGGAACTGCCATACTATTTTCCACAGCAGCTGCACTGTTTTACATTTTGACCAGTAGTGCACAAATGTTCCAATTTCTCTCTATCCTTGCTTATACTACTTGCTATTTTCTTGGTGTTTTTAATAGTGGCCACCTTAATGGTGTAAAGTGGTATTTCAGTTTTTTTTTTTTTTGTAGAGACAGAGTCTCACTTTATCGCCCTCAGTAGAGTGCCGTGGCGTCACACAGCTCACAGCAACCTCCAGTTCCTGGGCTTAGGCAATTCTCTTGCCTCAGCGTCCGAGTAGCTGGGACTACAGGTGCCCGCCACAATGCCTGGCTATTTTTTTGTTGCAGTTTGGCTGAGGCCGGATTTGAACCCACCATCCTCAGTATATGGGGCCAGCGCCCTACCCACTGAGCCACAGGCGCCGCCCTTCATTGTTGTTTTGATTTGCATTTTCCTAATGTTTAGTAATGCTGAGTATCTTTTCATGTGTTGGTTTTATCTTCTTTGCAGAAATGTCTATTTGAGTTCTTTGCCCCTTTTTTGTGTTTTTGTTGTTGTTGTTATTGCTGAGTTGTAGGAGTTTGTTATATATTCTTGTTTTTTTTTTTTTTTGAGACAGAGCCTCAAGCTGTCACCCTGGATAGAGTGCGTTGGCATCACAGCTCACAGCAACCTCCAATTCCTGGGCTCAAGCGAGTTTCCTGCCTCTGCCTCTCAAGTAGCTGGGACTACAGGTGCCCGCCACAAGGCCTGGCCATTTTTTTGGTTGCAGCCGTCATTGTTGTTTGGCGGGCCTGGGCTGGATTCGAACCCACCAGCTCAGGTGTACATGGCTGGCGCCTTAGCCCGTTGAGCCACAGGCGCCGAGCCTATTTTTTTTTTTTTTTTTTTGAGACAGGGCCTCAAGCTGTCCCCCTGGGTAGAGTGCCGTAGCATCATAGCTCACAGCAATCCCCGATTCCTGGGTTCAAACGAGTCTCTTGTGAGTCTCTTGCCTCCGCCTCCCAAGTAGCTGGGACTACAGGTGCCTGCCACAATGCCCGGCCATTTTTTGGCTGCAGCCGTCATTGTTGTTTGGCTGGCCTGGTATGGATTCGAACCCGCCAGCTCAGGTGTACGTGGCTGGTGCCTTAGCCGTTTGACCCACAGGCACAGAGCCAGTTCAAAAAATTGTGAAAAGCTTTGGGGTTGAAAAAGTTCAGAAGTGTTTGCTTATTTTACCTTACGTCTTTTGCTCCTGAGCAGCTCTTGCGTCCTTTTGGGGTTTGGGAATCTTTCTTTGTCCCAGGTAAAGTACCTCTTCCCCTCGGTGTGCTCTATGTCCAACCACAGGACGTCGTAAGGAATGTCATGCTCATCAAATCCTGCATCCACTGCTTTCACATCCTGCTCATCTTCATAGTTCCAGCGGCACTGGTGGTACCCCAGGGAGAAGAGAGGAGGCATGGCTTGGGTGCCTAAAAGAGGAAGATGACAACTGAGTCACCGGTCACCATGATGATCATTATTTGTTTAATAAGCATTTCCTGAATGTCTACAGGCAGCTTCATCCTTAAAATAGCAAGGAGAAGAAAGCACAGGCCCGGCAGTGGAGGAAGTGACAATTTGGCTGATAAGACCAGCATGTAAATAAACTGCTCTGCCGTGAGGTATAACTGCTAGTGTGATCGGAGTTTAATACATTCTGACTGCACAAACAGTGGAATGTTGAGAGGCTTCACAGAAGAGTTAATACTTGGTTTGGGCCCTGAAAAATAAGTAAGAGTCTACCGTAGAGTAAGTAGGAAGAACAGATAAAGCATTCCAGGCACAGGGAATAGACAAGACACAGAGGCAGAGATGTACATAACAGGCTTTTTATTTTTTTTTTTTGTTGAGACAGAGCCTCAAGCTGTCACCCTGGATAGAGTGCCCTGGCATCACCAGCTCACAGCAACCTCCGATTCCTGGGCTCAAGCGAGTCTCTTGCCTCCGCCTCCCAAGTAGCTAGGACTACAGGCGCCCGCCAGAATGCCCTGCCATTTTTTTTTTTTTTTTTTTTTTTTTGGTTGCAGCCGTCATTGTTGTTTGGCTGGCCGGGGCTGGATTCGAACCCGCCAGCTCAGGTGTACGTGGCTGGCGCCTTAGCCCATTGAGCCACAGGTGCCGAGCCCATAACAGGCTTTTTAAATATTAAAAATAAACATCTAGGGTGTCACACTGTGAGAGAGACCAGCAGAAGAAAAATGCATACAGAGGTGGCACCTGTACCTCAGTTGACAGGGCACTGGCCACATACTCCGAGGGTGGAGGGTTCAAACCCGGCCCAGGCCTGCTAAACAACAATGACAACTGCAACCAAAAAATAGCCAGGCATTGTGTAGTCCCAGCTACTTAGGAGGCTGAGGCAAGAGAATTGCTTAAGCCCAAGAGTTTGATGTTGCTGTGATGCCATGCCACTCTATGGAGGGCGACAAAGTGAGACTGTGTCTCAAAAAAAAAAAAAAAAGGAGGACTGTCAGGAAATTATTATCAAAATGTTTACTGATAAGATGAAGGACTTCAGGTCAGCAACATGCATTTACCTCCTTCTTCTCCTAAAGTGCCACTAAAATCAAGAGTTAAGAAAAGAAAAAAGGGATGGGCAAGGTGGCTCATATCTATAATTCTAGCACTTTGGGAGGCTGAGGTGGGAAGACCTCTTGAACTCAGGAGTTTAAAACCAGCCTGAGCTTGAGTGAGACCCCATCTCCACTAAAAATAGAAAAATTCACTGGGCATGGTGGTGGGCACCTATAGTCTCAGCTACTGGAGAGGCTGAAGCAGGAGGATTGCTTGAACCCAGGAGTTTGAGATTGCTGTGTGCTACGATGGTGTCATGGCATGTTAACCAGGGTAACAGAGCAATTCTGTCTTTAAAAAAAAAAAAATGGAAAAGAAAAGAAAAAAGGAATAAAGCCACAAAATTGAAGAGAATGGGACAGTATGGAAGGTGGCTGGCAGGGGAGGGGACGGGAACAACTGAGCAAAGCCTAGGATTTCAGATTTTTTTTGATTTTGGGATATTTACATAATCCTAACTGGTTGAAACTCATTCTTTTTCTCTTAAGACTTTCAACTGATTAGACACAAAGCCTACTCATTTAAATGTTAATCATATCTAAAAATATCTTCACAGTGACATCTAGACTGGTATTTAACTAAATATCTGGTTACCATGGCTCAGCCAAGTTGACACATACAATTAGCTATTACACGGGGGTCATATGGTAATTCTATATTTAACTTTTTTAGGAATACCTGTTTCCACAGTGGTTGAACCATTTTACCAGTAATGTATGAGGTTCTAATTTCTCCACATCTCATCAAACTTACCATTTTCCATTTTTGTGATTTAGCTATCCTAGTGAATGTGAAGTAGCATCTCACTGCGGTTTTGATTTACTTTCTCTTAATTACTAACGATGTTGAGAATCTTTTCATGTGCTTGTCATCTGTGTATATATTTTCTTTGGAGAAATGTCTATTCAAGTCTTTTGCTCATTTTAGAATTGAGTTACTGTTGCTTTCTTTTTGAAAGATTTGGCAAAGCTTTTTCTTCCTTACATTTCCATTTTTATAGAGTAGATGCAGATTTGCTTAGAATAAAGCTGATTTTAAGAGCACAAAAAAGTCAAGCACAAAAGACAGTATTAAATTTAGCCATCCGGAGTTATGAAGAGTAAAGGATACTGAGCAGGCCCCTTGACAGAAAACCGATCACCTGGTAGTCAGAGGCTGAAGTCTTATGTGCGAATTGCAAAAGCAAGAACAGTTTAGTGCTTGCTATTTAAAATTCTTGGGTAAGTTGTTTATGAATTCCACATAATGCACAAAAGATATTAACTAACGGTGATGATATATAGGAGAGAGGATATATAACAGAATTAGAAAAAAATACCTAACAGAACTAGAAACTGGTGCTTCAAGCAAATACCTGTAAGGTGAGAGTATTGCTGGAAGATGTCAGAAGGTGTAGGTCCTGTCAGCAGAAAAACATCAATGATTCCACTCTCTGACATCCAGTGGACGTGAGTTTGAGATCTGACCTTTTGCTTAGCAGCCACTGGACCCATCTGGGTCTGTGAGTACTGGAAAAAGAATGGAAGGAAAGTTTGAGAAATTTCCCTCCAACCTAAGACCTACATCCATTCATATGTGAGTTCCTTTATTGGACACTCCTGACATTTACCTATTATACTACAAAGCCTTTGGCGGCAGAGAACTGCCACCACAAAGACAAGAGCTATGCCTACAGCACTGGTTACGTTTCTTATGTAAGTGTGACATGCAGCCACGATCCATAGCTCACCTCTACTGCAGGCTCTGTATTGATTTCCACTAGTGTTTCTGAGGCATTCAGCCAGAAAATGCCTATAGTCCTGCCCAGTTTGTGGGCCAGAAGATAAGGTATTGAACCATAAATGCCCATTTTTTCATGTATTTTATATCCATAGACATCCAGGTTGTAAAGACGGTAAGCATCTCCATCACTGAAACACAGAAGGGATTATCGCCCACTGTCATCACGCATGTATTATTGATGAACAGAACAGCTCCAACTCTCCCCTGAAAACACTTAGGTCCCATGCAGCTTTCAAAGCTCAACTTCTGCCACTTCTCTAAGGCTTTCCTGATCCAACCTGGGTGAATGTGATCCTCCTCCTTTGATTCCTTTGGCACCCTTACCCAAGAAAATTGGCACGTATAATCTCATCTTAGATTTCTTTTCTTTCCTTTTTTTTTTGAGACAGAATCTCACTCTGTCACCCTGGGTAGAGTGCCATGGCATCATAGCTCACAGCAACCTCAGTCTCTTCGGCTCAGGCGATCCTGTTGCCTCAGCCTCCCAAGAAGCTGGGACTATAGGCACCTGCCACAATGCCCACCTAGTTTTTTTATTTTTAGTAGAGACAGGGGTTTCTGTCTTGTTTAGGTTGGTCTCAAATGGGTGAGCTCAAGTGATCTATCTGCCTCAGCCTCCCAGGGTGCTAGGACTACAGGGGTGAGCCACCATGCCCGGCCCCATGGACAAATTTTATGAGTATTTCTCTACAGCTACAACAAAAGGATAGTATCCTAGCAGACTTCCATAGTGCATAGCAGGGAGACAGCCGGAACTGAATTGGGAGTGGGGAGCACAGAGGCCAGGCTGGTGTGAGAGCGGCACAGTCTGACAGACTTGTCACTATGCCTGCCTGCCAAGTGAACAGCTCCTGAACCTGGCTACCTTCGTTAGGCTCTGGTTTTCTTTGGTTTTGTTTCCTTTTCATCTGGTACTTCTGGCAACTATTTGTCAACAGTTTTAGCCTGCAATAGTTTTCCTGAGGTTTTGAAAGTGACATGAGATGCCACGCTTTTCCATTCTCTGGCTCGTTGTCCCCTTTCACTAAAAGCCTTTTTCTAGGTCAGTGATTTTTCACAGTATTTTCTCCCAGGGTTCTGCAAAGGAGGTGAAAGCAAAATCCCGAACTAGAAACTGGTGCTTCCTCTATCCTTTTAGGTTCAGTATTACAGTTCTTTATAATTGTCTCATTTTACCAAAAAATAAAAATAAAAATTGAAAGCCACTGCTCTGGGTGATCCCTCAAGGAAGGTTCTTGAAGAGTTACAAGCAATCAAGGACAAAAGGCTTGGCACACATTGGGATTGGCTCAGACATCTCATAAAAGTTCTTTCATATCTTTTCAAGCCAGAAACTAGAGCCTCTTGTACGAATTGTTTTCACTTACCCAGTATTTTTAAGTTGGTGTGATTCTGCATGTTGTGGGATCCCATAGAGATGCTCAAATCCATGCAAGGAGAAGTCCAAACCAATGGAGGTTGGACCTGCAGAAACCAGGATGCTGATTGAATTTTGCTTCTCAATAGTTTAATTAAAGATCAGTTAAATATGAGTGTAGCAAGATGACTAAACTAGGAGTTACAAGACCCAAGCTTATTCCAATCAGCAAACACTGACTCTGTATATTCAGGTGTTGTGGGGATACAAAAATGTATAAGGCAAAGTTCTCGTTACTTATTTATGTTGCCTTAGTGTGTGCTGAAGCTCTCAGTATCCTCATTTATAGTAAATCTCTTTTCTACATGTAAAATATAGCTACAAGTGTTAGAATCTTCCCTAATCAACACACTGCTAAAAATATATTGCATATGTCTTTGCCTTAGGAAGCAAAGGATATTGAGCACTTTTAATCTTCATTAGATAAATGACTGGGTGTCTCCCACCTGATCACTTTTGTTTTTTTTTTTTTTTTTTTTTGAGACAGAGTCTGGCTCTGTTGCCTGGACTAGAGTACCATGGCCTCACCTTAGCTCATAGCAACCTCAGAGTTCTGGGCTCAAGCAATCCTCCTGTATCAGCCTCGTGAGCAGCTTGATACTATAGGTGTATGCCATCACACCCAGCTAATTTTTCTATTTTTAGTAGAGATGGGTCCTCTGTTTGCTCAGGCTGGCCTGGAACCCCTAAGCTCAAGCAATCCTCCTGGATCAGCCTCCCTAGGGTGCTCGGATTACAGGCCTGAGCCACTGTGCCTGGCCCCAATCACTTCTTACTACCATCCTCATCTGTGGCCTACGGAATATAACATCAAGGGCACCAGCCAGGCCTTATCTGGCTCCTGAAAATACTCCTTCCCTGTGACAAAGTGTAGTATATAAATTTCCCTTAGCCAAAGACAAATTCCTTTATTAACAATTATTTTAGAGATATGAAAAAAATGCAAGTAACTGGGAGATGTAATATGGACTAAATCTATGGTTAGTATTTGACATCAAATGATCCTTGCTTGTAGAAGTTTGAGGAAAAGGGGTGATACAAATTAAAACCACCTTATCACTTAACCTCAGTGAGAATGGCCCACATTACAAAGTCCCAAAGCAACAGTTGCTGGCGTGGGTGCAGAGAGATGGGAACACTCATACACTGTTGGTGGGACTGCAAACTAGTACAGCTTCTATGGAACAAGTACAGAGAATCTTCAAAGAACTAAAAGTAGACCTATCCTAGCACTCTGGGAGGCCCAAGTGGGAGGATTTCCTGAGCTCATAGGTTTGAGACCAGCCTGAGCAAGTGCGAGACCCCGTCTCTAAAAAAAATATCCAGGCGTTATGGAGGGCACCTGTAGTCCCAGCTTCTCAGGAGGCTGAGACAAGAGAATTGCTTGAGCCCAAGAGCTTGAGGTTGCTGTGAGCTATGACGCCACAGCACTCTACCGAGGGTGATGAAGTGAGACTCTTTCTCAAAATAAACAAATAAATAAATTTGGCCTGCTACTAGGCATTTACCCAAACAAAAAGACATTTTACCACTGGGACATTCACACTAGAATGTTCATAGTCGTTTAGTTCACAATCACACAGATGTGGAAACCACCCAAATGCCCATCAACACATGACTGGATTAATAAACTGTGGCATATGTGTACCACGGAATACTATTCATCCCTAAAAAAGATGGAAATTTTGCATCCCTTGTAAAAACGTGGATGTGGAGAACATTCTCTTAAGTATCACAAGATTGGAAAAACAAGCATCATGTGTACTCAATACCAATTTGAAATCAGAAGACTAACAATCACAGACCCACATGAGAGAATTACATTCAAGAAGAGGGGAAGGGGAACGGGGACTCAGTGGCTTCCCACCCAACGGATACAATGCATGGATATACGGAACACTTCCTGGGTACAAGACACCACTACAACTCTGATTGTTACCTGTCACGTGTAAATTATATAAACCAATGGCTTGTACCCTAATATTAATCAGAAATTTTAAAAGCATGAAACCCCCCAAACAGAAAAGGGCTGCTACAGGGAAATTTAAAAAATATTATGTTACAGAAAGGAAAGCCTGAGATCCTCCCCTATTTATAAATTTTGGGGATTCTGTCACCTAACACTGCACTATGCTGTAGATATAGAATAGGGATTCCTGGCTCGGTGCCTGTAGCTTAAGTGGCTAAGGCGCCAGCCACATACACCAAATATGGTGGGTTCGAATCCAGCCTGGGCCTGCCAAACAACAGTGACAATTACAACCAAAAAATAGCCAGGCATTGTGGCCGGCGCCCATGGTCCCAGGTACTTGGGAGGCGGAGGCAAGAGAATCACTTGAGCCCAGGAGTTGGAGGTTGCTGTGAGCTGTGATGCCACAGCACTCTACCTAGGGCAACAGCTTGAGGCTCTGTCTCAAAAAAAAAAGAATATGGATTCCAAAGGAGTTAGAGAGTTTGTTATTCTACAGGGTAGGGAGGAGGAAGGAGGAAAGTTGAATGTTTCTCTAACAAAATAAGCCCCAAGTATTTGAAGGCATCTCCCAAAGAGACAAACTCTTTTCCCAACCCCCAATTACTAAGCCTAGTGACAAACGTCACAGATGGGCATGTGGTACCCACTGAATGATGAGGCCTGGAAATGGCTGAGAACCACTAGCTTGGAATGTTGGGACTGATGAATTTGGTTTCTCGCTACTAGACTCATGTATTATAAAAACAGGATGTGGAATTTGTACTGTGTGATCTACTGGATGGCACAAGCAGTGTGCTGACCAGGCCCTCCATGAGACCACAGGATCCAGGAGGCCTGAACTTCTCTCCCTCTCCCCGCAGAAAACATGATTGATATTTCTCTTCTCTCACTCTCTCCACAGAGAACATGATTGATATTTCTCTGCGGCAATGCATTACTGAAGAAGAGAGGACTCAAATCTGAGATTGCTGTTGGCTTTACCAAAGTCACTTGTTTTAGGTGCCAAAGATCAAGAGACTTTTAGATAGAGATATTTAGCATTTTGGAATGATCTGTTTTAATACTAGTACCAGTTTCAATTTTACCATTAGCTTTGACATCCACAAAATTTCCACATTTCTCTTCCCACAGGCCTAGATTCTCTTGATCTTCCTGTTGGTACAAAAAAGGGAGCAAACCGAGTTTATAAATTACAGCAAATGTGGTTTCCATGATAGCATCTTTTACTTGGATTGTTAAAAAAACAAAACAAAGCACATGAGTTCATCTTTTAGAAGACTGGTTTGTGATGTCAGCACATTTAACAAATCAAATCTGTGTTCTATATAAATGTCAGCAAATATCCTTATGAACCATTGCTAACATGAGTATATATTTTTGTTATGTTATTGTGTTTTATATACACAACATAAAATTTACCATTGTGACCATTTTCAAGTATACAGTTCAGTGGCAGTAAGTACACCACACTATTGTGCAACCATCATCCATTTATAGAAGTTTATCACCTTCCCAAATCAAACCTCCCTTCCCATTAAACAACAGCTCCTCATTTCCCCTTTTCCCCATCCCTGGCAACTCCATTCTACTTTCTCGCTGAATGAATTTGAGTATGAATTTTACATAGAAGTGGAATCATATAGTATTTGTCCTTTGTGCCTGGCTTATTTCACTTCTCAAGTTTCATCTATTTTGTAGCATCTGTCTGAATTTCCTTCCTTTTTAAGGCTGAATAATATTCCATTGTGTGTGTGTAACATATATACACATACACAATCTATCAGAATTGCCTTCCTTTGTAAGGCTGAATAATATTCCATTGTGTGTGTGTATATATTATACTATATACACATATATTATATATTATAATATACACATCACACATGGAATATTATTATAATAATCCATTGTAAGGCTGAATAATATTCCATTGTGTGTGTGTAACATATATACACACACACAATCTATCAGAATTGCCTTCCTTTGTAAGGCTGAATAATATTCCACGTGTGAATACATATGTATATATTATAATATATACACACACACAATGGAATATTATTCAGCCTTACACACTACGTTTTATTTATGCATTCATCTGTCAATGGACACATGGTTGCTTCCACCTTTTGGCTACTATGAATAATGTTACTAGGAACATGGGTTTGTAAATATCGGAGTCCCTGCCTTCACTTAGGGGTATATACCCACAAGTGGAATTGCTGGATCATATTCTATTCTATGTTTAGTTCTTTGAGGAACTGCTATATTTTTTGACATAAATATCTTTTACATCAACTAAAATGACATAAAAGCACTTTCAAAAAATTCACTCTTTGGAAATGTAAGAATTTAAAAAACTTTTTTTTTCCTTGTAAACATGTGAGGCAAAACATTTAGAATCAAATAACTTAGGTCTGCTTTGAGAAACCCTATGCAGAGACAAGCACTTTCCACCTTGCTTCAATTAGGCCATCTACTGGCTATAGTCTTATGCTAGTTTGAGAAGTCAGCTGGGACGGCAATAATTGCTCAGATCCATACATAAACCTTCTTTTGAGCTATAAACCTTCTCAGCTCTACAAAAATCTTCTTTCCCAAATAGAATGAATTTTTTTTTTTTAATTGTGTGTATATGGGCAGCACCTGTGGCTCAGTGGGTAGGGCGCTGGCCCCATTTACAGAGGGTGGTGGGTTCAAACCTAGCCCCAGCCGAACTGCAACAACAAGAAAATAGCCGGGTGTTGTGGCGGGCGCCTGTAGTCCCAGCTACTCAGGAGGCTGAGGCAAGAGAATTGCCTGAACCTAGGAGTTGGAGGTTGCTGAGAGCTGTGTGACGCCACGGCACTCTACTGAGGGAGATAAAGTGAGACTCTGTCTCCACACACACAAAAAAAATCGTGTGTATGAAATGTGTATTTCTTTTAAATAAGCTCTTTGTCCATTTCTATGTTGTTTTCTATAATTAAACTTTTTGTAAAGCAAGCCTGCACATGTTTTTTTCACACCTGAATGCTTAATGCAGGAGTTATTATCCTGAGGTACATAGGTGTGCTTAAGAGTTCATTAACTCCCTCAACCAGTTAGAAAAATTTTAATTTTCCACAGACCTGGTCATAATTTTCACTAGATTCTTACAAAGGGGTCTGTGCCTTAAAACCACTACCTAAGCTGTATAATTAGCAATCTCCCAAAAGCTGATTTGACATATCATCACCAAACTATGTAAGGCTATGCCTTAGTGGCCATTATCTACTCTATTTGGAAATGGAAAAATTACTCTTTCTTAAGTTTATCAATGTGAGTCAGTTCTCAAATGGAAGAAGCATTTGTCCTTAATGCACTGAAAATATTTTTCACCATTCCAAGTGGCCATAGCTACTGTCAGGGCTCCTTTGAAGATACCTGTGGCTCTGGATGAAGAGAAGACTTCTGTAGCATCCATACTTCATAATTCAGCAAAATAATCTTTTAAAAACAGAAATAATACCATGTGCCTCTGCTGCTTAGAGCCTTTCCACAGTCTTCCTTTGCTTTTAGGACAGACTCACAAGATAGCATGGCTGAGAAGGTAAGTCCCATGACAAATGGGGGACTTTTTCAGATTTTTTTCAGTGATGTACCACCGAATCTCTGGACAGTGCCTCGCACATAGGATGTACTCAACAAATATCTGTCAAATGAGAGAATTATTATGTCTCTCCACAGAACTGCCCCTACTTGTCTAGCCTTGTTACACGCCAACCACCGTTTTCTTTGCTTGCCTTTCTCCAGCTAGAAGGAATACATATTGTATACATATTCCGTTTCTTCAGATGTCTTCCTTTCTACCTCAAGATCTTTGAATATGCAGTCCCCTCTATCTGGAACATTCTTTCCCCAACTTTTTGACCAGCTAATGCGTATGAATGCATCAGTTTTAGCTTTAACATTATTTCCTTCTGAAGGTCTTTCCTGATCCTCACTGTGGCCCAGTTTTTTGCTGCATTCTCTGATAGCACCCTTCTGTAACACTCTTCAGGCTTGTAATTATTGACTCAATGTGTGTCTTTCCCATTAGGTTCCAAGTTCCATGAGAACAGGTTTGGGATTTGTTTTATTCAAGGCCAATTATTCTTGCCTAGCATAATGCCTGGCAAAAAGCAGCGACCCAGGAAGGATCTGTTTTTACGAATGAATGAACATATGAAAGAAAAAAATGAAAGAATCAATGAGATAGGTGAGCAAAAGAATCAGGTGGTCCCACTTATATGCAGTAGGTCATTTAACAAGTACCCTCTGCAGAGGGAAGGAACACAATTCTCTATATGCCCCATAATTATGAGGATGGTGAAGAAGATAATGATGAATTGCTGAATCTAGATTACCTGAGAGGTGTCAATTGATGCATCCTTCTCATTTTCTTTAGCAGCTCTGTTTGAATATAAGTAAAGTTGTTTCACTTTATGGAAAGACTGACAAGACTTTGTTCAATGATAAAAATTTTCTTTTTTTTTAAATTGTTGGAGATTCATTGAGGGTACACAGAACCAGGTTACATTGATGGCTTTTGTTATATATGGACCCTCTTATATTTGTGCCCCACCCCCAAAAGGTGTACCAAAAGGTGTACCATGCCCCTTGACCCCCCCACCCCCTCCCTCCTTCCCTTTCTCAGCTCTCCCCACTGTGTACTAGGACCTTAATTGTCCTCATAATTGATAAAAATTTTCATTTTCCAACTTTTGAGACCCCCATAAATCATATCCTTTAACTTATTAAATACAACATAGTATAAAAATAAAAATGAATGGCAACCATTCATTCATATGGAATGGCAACTTAAGGATGAACATTAATCTAAGAGCTTGACTTCCTAAAAAATAGAGATGTATTTGAATTGTTAACCCATTTTAAAATACCTATATCAACTTTTTATTATAAATGTAATACACCCTCATAATATTCCAACAAAATGTAAGTAAACAAAGTAGAATCCAGCTCCCCTCACTCAGCTTTACCCTAGTACATAGCAATAAAACATACAGTTTTCCAGAGTAGTGAAGGTAATTTTTCCACTCGCACTTGTATTTGAGTGCTCATTTCCCACGTTCTTAACCCTGGACTTTACCAATCATTGCCAATATAAAATTTTAGAAAAAATAATGCATTTCCATGTGTATTTCTACAATTGATGCAGACTACCTTTTCATACATTAAACGGCAATTATATTTCTTCCTCTGCGAATTATTTTTACTCATACATTTGTCTAAATGTAAAATACAGCATGCATATGAAAGAGTACATAATGTGTAAGCAGAGTTTAAAGATTAATACTAAAGCGAACAACTATTAAACTATCACTGAGCTTAAGTGACATAAATGATTTGTTTCTTTAAAGTCTCTGTGCTCCAGTATCGAAATACATCCGCTGCCTCCTCTCACCCTTCAGAGGTAACCACTTTACTAATTTGTGTGGTTTTTTTTTAATAGAGACAGAGTCTCACTATAGCGCCCTCGGTAGAGTGCCATGGCATCACACAGCTCACAGCAGCCTCCAACTCCTGGGCTCAGATGATTCTCTTGCCTAAGCCTCCCGAGTAGCTGGGACTACAGGTGCCCGCCACAATGCCTGGCTATTTTTTGTTGTTGTTGTTGCAGTTTGGCCAGGGCCAGGTTTGAACCTGCCACCCTCGGTATATGGGGCCGGCACCCTACCTACTGAGCCACAGGCGCCGCCCCTAATTTGTGTTTTTTATAGCATTCCTATACATGTGTGAATCTTAAATAAATATGTTACTTGGTTTTGCCATTCTTTTATAAAAATCTTTTATGTAAATAAAAGAATACATACAGTATATATTTGTTTTTTTACTATTGCATTTATTTATTTATTTTTGAGACAGAGTCTCATTCGCCCTCGGTAGAATACTCTGGCATCACAGCTCACAGCAACCTCAAACTCTTGGGCTCTAGTGATTCTCTTGCCTCAGTCTCCTGAATAGCTGAGAGATTAGGCACCTGCCACAATGCCTGGCTATTTTTAGAGACGAGGTCTCACTCTGGCTCAGGCTGGTCTCAAACTCCTGAGCTCAGGCAATCCACCTGCCCAGAGTGCTAGGATTACAGGCATGAGCCACTGTGCCAGGTCTTTTTGTTTTGAGACAGAAACTCACTCTGTCACCCTGCATAGGGTGCTATGGCATCATAGCTCACAGCAACCTTGGACTTGAGCATTCCTCTTGCCTCAGGCTCCCAAATAGTTGAGACTACAGGCATGCACTACCATGCCTGGCTACTTTTTTCTATTTTTAGTAGAGACAAGGTCTCATTCTTGCTCAGGCTGTTCTCCAACTCCTGAGCTCAGGTAATCCATCTGCCTCAGCCTCCTAGAGTGCTAGGATTACAGATGTGAGCCACCGTGCCCAGGTTGGCCCTTCAGTTTTTGTCATACTAATATAATTATAAAAATATTATTCTATTTTTTATTCCATTTCTATGTTTTCTTATGTTTAATTTTTATTCATCTAGAATTTATTTTTGTTACTGTTGTGAGGTTGGGATCTAACTTAAAATTTTTGTCCAGTTGGATAATCTGTATAAATGTAAATGGCAGAAATAATAAACTAGTACAATCTCTATGGAAAGCAATTTGGTAAAGTCTATTAAAATTATAAATGCAGGGCGGCACCTGTGGCTCAGTCAGTAAGGCACCGGCCCCATATACCGAGGGTGGCGAGTTCAAACCCAGCCCCGGCCGAATTGCAACAAAAAAATAAAAATAAATAAAATAAAATTATAAATGCAGAAACCACTGAATAGCAACTATAATTTTATGGCTCTATCCTATGGATATACTTGCATAACTGCAAATGATACACATTCAAGCTTATTCATAAAGTAATTAGTTGTAAAACAAGATTAGAAACCACTTTAAAGTCCATGAATATGGTACTTATTCAATAAATCATGTTGCAATCATACAGGGTGCCCATAAAGTTCATGTGCAATTTAAAATAGTTGTCTAATAGTAATGAGGCAGTCGTTTCAAAGAAATTCAGAACTATCACATTGTTTTAAAAGAAAGGTGTAGAATGATGTGTAACGGTGGCACCAATTGTGTCAGGAAAGGAAAAGACAAAGAATATATATATATGTATATATATATATAAAATGTGGAGGCACAAATTGTCTCTGAAAGGATACACAAGAAACTAGAAACACTGGTTACTTTCAAGGATGGGAACTGGGTAGCTAGAGGACAAAGGTTGGGGAGATGTTTAACTATATTCTCCTTTGTACCATATGCCTATTCTAAATAAATAAATAAATAAATAAATAAATAAATAGAAAGATAGAAAAATTAAAGAGGACCAGCTTATATATCACCACTGAAAGAAAACAAAATAATGAAATTTACAAAATAAAAAAGGTTTAAAATATAAAGAACCCTGCTACTGCATACACAGGTATTTATTATGCTATTATTAGTGTTTTTCAGTAAAACGAAAGTACTTGAAGAATATTTATAAGGCGTAGGTGGTGGGATTGCAGGTATTTTAAATTTTCTTCCTTTTAGTATCTTCTAACTTGCCTACAATGAACAAATATTAGCTCTATTAGTTTTTATTTTTTTTTTGAGAGAGAAGAGTCTTATTATGTCATCCTCAGTAGAGTGTCGTGGCATCACAGCTCATAGCAACCTCAAATTCTTGGGCATAAGCAATTTTCTGGCTTCAGCCTCCCAACTAGCTGGGATTACAGGTGCCCACCACATGTCTGGCTATTTTATTTATTTTTTGGTAGTTGTCATTGTTGTTGAGCAGGCCTGGGCTGGGTTTGAATCTGGTGTATGTGGCCAGTGCCCTAACCACTGAGCAATGGGTGCCGAGCCAGCTCTATTAATACTGAGATAATAAAAAGAGATTGGTTTTTTTTTTGAAATAGAGTCTCATTCTATTGTTCCAAGTTACAGAGCCATGGCATCAGCCTACCTCACAGCAACCACAAACTCCTGAGTTCAAGCAATTCTCCTGCCTCAGCCTCCCAAGTAGCTATGATTACAGGCGCCCACCTCAACACCCAGCTAATTTTTTTATTTTTAGTAGAGAAGGGGGTCTCACTCTTGCTCAGGCTGGTCTTGAACTCCTGAGCTTAAGCATCTTGGCCTCCCAGAGTACTAGAATTACAGGCTGAAAATCACCTGCACCTGGCTGAAAATCAGATATCTTAATTTTAAATTTTTAAAATAGAAATAAGTTAAAACTCAGAAAAAAATCACTATGTTGGAATAATGAATGTTGTATGCTTTCTGCAGACTATATATTATAATATGTTTACTATTATGATAAAAATAGAACTATAGACTGGAAGATATAAAAACAATACTGATAAAAATACAAGAAGAATCTCCCCCTTAGCGCCACCTCCCAATTCATGTGACCAACCCACAAACAATTTTGATCAAATGGATGGTCCCAGAAAATTCCTAGACATCTATTAAGGTCTAAGGTAATTCACGTTATTATAAGGGAGTAAATGAAATTATGAAGGCATGCTAGCTCACATTAACATTTGTCAAGTCAACAGAATGCTATTTACTTTATTTTATTTTATATTTTATTTTTTGAGATAGAGTCTCACTTTGTCACCCTCAGTAGAGTGCCCTGTCATCATAGCTCACAGCAACTTCTAACTCTTGGGCTCAAGCGATTCTCTTGCCTCAGCCTCCCAAGTAGCTGGCACCTGGCCAAACATAATGCTTTTTAGAAGAGTGTAGAGAGTAGAGAACGCCACTGCCACACATAGAACATGTTAAGAGTTCTGGACGTGGTGGTTCATGCTTATAATCCTAGCACTCTGGGAGGCCTGTGCAGATGGATTGCTTGAGCTCAGGAGTTTGAGACCTGCCTGAGCAAGAGTGAGACCCCCATCTCTAAAACTAGCTGGGTGCCGTGACAGGCACCTGTAGTCCCAGCTACTTGGGAGGCTGAGGCAAGAGAATAGCCTAAGCCCAAGGGTTTGAGTTTGCTGTGAGCTATAATGCCATGGCACGTTGATCAACCCCAGGGCCACTGAGTGAGACTCTCTCTCAAAAATAAAAATAAAAATAAAAACAGGACTTGTTAGGATGGAAACATGTGGGCTAGGAGTGGTGGTTCACACCTGTAATCCTAGTACTCTAGGAGGCTGAGGTGGGAGGATTGCTGGAGCTCACAGGTTCAAAACCAACCTGAGCCAGAGTGAGACCTCATCTCTTAAAAAAAATAGCCAGGCATTGTGGCAGGCGCCGGTAGTCCCAGCTACTTGGGATGCTGAGGCAAGAGAATTGCTTGAGCCCAAGAGTTTGAGGTTGTTGTGAGCTGTGATGCCATGGTGGCAGTCTACCAAGGGTGACAAAGTGAGACACTGTCTCAAAAAAATAAAGAAATGAGGGTAACATAAGCAAAGTTTGGGAATCCTTTTTGTTATAAATCCTATATTCACCTTCACAGATGAAAAGATGAAATTTTCTCAGAATATTATAGTACATAAGGCAAACCAATTTTTTATCATGATATGTTATCTGTTCAGGCAATTTGTATTCACAATCAGGTTTTTCTTAAGATTGTTATGGATTGAGTAATGTGCAGAAATACCTTTGTTTATGAGGAATTTGCAGGTGTTCAAAGTATAACTGACTCTGGGAATTGATGCTCAACACAGTGTCTTCTTCAGACACCAGATCTACCTTGAATGGATTTGCTTTGATGTGACACTTCAGGTCCCCTTTTCTGTCTGCCAATACTAGATCACCTGTATCCCCAGAGCATGAAGTCAGTCTACAAAACAAAGCAGGAAGAGAAAAATAAATTGCTGTAGAATTACAAGGCTCTATGTGATTTGCAATTCCAAATACTTAACTAGTAAATCAATGTTTATGTGACACAATGAAGGTAAGGCAGTAGAGAACTGTTAATGAGAACATGGGCTTTGGTCTCAGCTAGGGTTGAGCATAACTCTACCATATACTTTTTTTTCTTTTTTTTGAGACAGAGTCTCACTATGTCACCCTCTGTAGAGTGCTGTAGCATCTACAGCTCACAGTAACCTCAAACTCTTGCGCTTAAGCGATTCTCTTGCCTCAGCCTCCCAAGTAGCTGGGATTACAGGTGACCGCCACAATGCCTGGATGTTTTTTGTTGTAGTTGTCATTGTTGTTTAGCAGGCCTGGGCTGGATTCAAACACACCAGCTCCAGTGTATGTGGTTGGTACCCTTGTTGCTGAGCTACAGACACAGAGCTAACTCTACCATATACTTTATAGCTTTGGATAATAAAGTTATCCAACCTTTATGGGTCTCAGTTTCCTTATCTGTAAGGTGGAAACAATAAAAGCAACAAATAGAGTTTTTGGAGAGAATTAAATGAGATCATATATGTAAAGCACTTTGCACATGTCTGACATATTAAAAAATTAAATAAATGTTAGCTATAATCATTATTATTACCTCAATCTAGAAGTCTAATAACACTTTGGTATATAGAATTTAAATATTGCTTTTCCTTCTCATTCCACCTATATACTCAGAAACTAAGAAAATAACACAGATTGAGTCCATGGTAAGACAAAACCAAGTCAAATTTTTATTTATCTCTTTTGTGCCTAACTCCTGTCAGCCTCCAATTTGACATATACACTAAGAGGATATTTTGGAAATTATCTAAGTTCACAGCCAACACTTAAAATCTCTTAAAGGTCTAGATATTCCCTTTTCTCTATTGTAGAGTCTCCCTGGTAAATGGTCACAGGATTCTTTAAGGAAGGTAAGAGGAGATAGTTTATGCTCTCATTATGTCTTTTCAGTTCTTCTCCATGGATTCTAAGCCTTTCTTTCAAACAAGATGCTTGGGATCTGAAAACTAACTCTGGAGTTGGCTGAGAGGCTCTGTCTCACTGTTCATCAAACCCAGATAGAGTTCTTTTGATCATTCTGTTAGCTAGGACTTTAGTCCTTCTATCTCAGTCTAATGGACCCAACAATAAATTGTTCGCTGCCCTGAGGGTTAAATCATTTTGAACACTACATGGACCCTACTACATGTAATGGAATTAGGCTCACCTTGTCTCTGAAACTGAACGTTGCTGCTCTGTCTCTACTACCTGGAATCTTATTATGCCCTCTGAAATCTGACAGCCCATTTTAATGGCATCACTTTCCATCATTAGCTCCAGCCCAGGATAGGAAAACAGTTACCACAATGCTTTCTGAGTGTTCCCTCTCTAATGCATTTCTCAATGAAGGCAGTATCTTCTGGATTCTCTTGAAGAAACAGAGTTAGGGCTAGATGAGCTTTTTGCATATGATAACTTCATCATCTTTATCCCCTTAAGTCCATGGGTCATTTTCTATACAGTGTGTCAAGGAATTTTTGGTGTCTCAGCTTCATCCAGACAAATCTATAGCTGAGTTCTGATTATAGCTAAATAACTGAGCAAACAATTAGAACCACTTGCAGCTACCCAAGTTAGCATATCAAATCTGTATTCTGTAGTACATGCATTTGTATCAATAAATTAAGTTCCTTTCTTTTGGTCTAGAAATCCCCCAGAAACTGTTTCCATGCATATTTCCCAGATTTTTGCCATCATAAAATCTTATAATTCTTTAGGTATGTAAGGCTTTTTCTCCTGGATTCTTCCCCTACCAAGGTGGCCAAAAGGAGATTTTATTTTTTTTAAAAAATTATTTATTTATTTATTTATTTATTTATTTATTTATTTTTTGAGACAGAGCCTCAAGCTGTCACCCTGGATAGAGTGCTGTGGCACCACAGCTCACAGCAACCTCCAATTCCTGGGCTCAAGCGAGTCTCCTGCCTCTGCCTCCCAAGTAGCTGGGACTACAGGCGCCCGCCACAA
>CAUYRH010159726.1:0-35138 GCA_963574655.1 Perodicticus potto | reverse complement strand
TTCCATTGAGGTTTGTTTTGTGTCCTAGGATATGATCAATTTTGAAGAATGTTCCATGGGCTGATGAGAAGAATGTATATTCTTTAGCTTTGGGATGGAGTGTTCTATATGCATCTATCAAGTACAGTTTTTCTAGGGTCTAATTTAAGTTCCTTGTATCTTTTTTTAATTTCTGTTTAGAGGATCTGTCCAGTTCTGCCACAGGGTTGTTAAAGTTCCCAGCTGTTACTGTGTTGTAGGATATCATATTGTTCAGACAAATTAGGGTCTATTTCATAAAGCTGGGAGCATTTAAGTTGGGTACATAAATCTTTAGAATTGAAGTGTCCTCATGTTGTAGTTTACCCTTATCTAGGATGAAGTGACCATTTTTGTCTTTCTTAAGTTGCTTTAAATCCACTTATATCTGAAAGTAAGATTGTGATCTCTCCTTTCCTCTGAATACCATTTGCCTGAAATAATGTTTTCCAACCCTTTACCCTGAGTCTTGTTTTATCCTTCGAGGTTGGATGTGTTTCCTGGAGACATCAAATAGATGCCTGGGCTTTTTTATCCAATCAGCCAGCCTGTGCCTCTTCAGTGAAAGAATTCTAGTCATTCCCATTTATTGAGAGAATTGATAAGTATGGTGGAGTTCTAGTCATCTTGTTTTTTGAAGTCTGTTGCTTAGGTTTATCCTTTGCCTCATTGTAGAAACTAGGATTTTTTCTTTAGTTTCTGAGTGTTTGCTTTGCTGGAGGTCCATTGTGATGGTCAGCATGGAGGACACAGGTCTCAGTATTTCCTATAGAGCTGGTCTTATTGTGTAAAATTTCCTCAATATTTCTATTTCAGTAAAAGATTTGATTTCTCCATCAAATTTTAAGCTAAGTTTAAGCAGGATAAAGAATCCTAGGGTGAAAATTGTTTTGTTTAAGAAGGTTAAAGGTAGATGACTACTCTCTTCTGGCTTGAAAAGTTTCAGCTGAAAAGTCCACTGTCACCCTGATGAACCTGCCACTGTAGGTCAATTGGTGCTTACTTCTGGCTGCTTGCAAAATTTTCTTTCATTTTGACCTTGGCCAGGTTCAGTATAATGTGTCTTGGAGATGCTCTGTTTGTGTTGAGACAAATTGGGGTTCAATATTCCTCTAAAAGGAGTGTGTCAAAATTTTGGGTGATACTTGGGAAATTTTCATTTATGATAACTTCCAGTAGGACTTCCTTTCCTTTGGGTCATTTTTCTCCTTCAAGGATTTCTATAATTCATATGATTGAATACTTTGTGTAGTCCCATAGTTAGCTAAGTGATTGCTCTGATTTTTCTATCTTCTTTTCTGGCTCTTTAAATGCCTGAGTTAGCTCCAGAGCTGTATCCTCTGGCATAGAGTCTTTCTTCTCCATGCTCTAATCTGTTATTGCTATTTTCTAAAGCATCTTTAAGTTCCATGGTGACTTCTTCAATGCTTTATGCTCCAATATATCCTTTCTGATTTTATCATGTCTTTCATTCATTTCTTGGGTCAGTTTTTTGATTTCCTGAAGTTGATTTTCTTCTTTCTCATCAATTCCCATCCTTGTTTTTGCCATACATATTTTAAATTCTTTTTCTGTCATTTCCGTATTTCTTTATAGGTGGGCTCCTTTATTGTATTTGCTTCATGATCATTTGGAGGTGGTTGATCTATTCTGGTTAATCATGTTGCCAGAATTTTTCTATTGGTTCCTCCTCATGTTTGTTTTCTTCTTGTTCACTTCCTTCCTGACTTTTTCCTTTCACTTCCTGCTTTTGTTTAAATTACATTGTCCCAGTGCTTAGGTGTTTGAATGGCCTTTTGGAATAGGGCCAAAAAGGAAGAGAAGAGTAAAGAATGAGAATGAAGAAAAGAAAGAAAAAGAAAAAACAAAGGAATGACAGAAATAACTTTTAGAAAATTAGAGACAAAGAACAGAAGAAGAAAGACAGGAGTAATAATTATGTTTGACATGGTGCTTTGAGTAACACAATTCCAGGACTCTGGGGGGTTAGGCTGGTGTATTCTTTGAGGTTAGGAGCTCCCTACCAGCATGACCTGGTAGCAAAGCATGACTTCACCTCTGCCAAATATAGAAGAAAATCAGCAGTATATTGCAGTGGGGATCTACCAATACAGTCCTTCCAAAGGCCACAGTTGGAAGGACACCTTAGACAAAGGGCATGAGGCTTCCTTGAACCGGACCAATGTGGTGCCACCCCAGCCCAGGCCTCGGAGTGAGGGTCTATCCCATAAATAGAATACAGAATGAAGTAGAACAAAACATACCAGAAAAAAGATAAAAATTATAATAGTAATAACAGATAAAGAAAGTTTAAAAACATAATCATATGAAATGTAAAAATAGAGGTATATCTGATATGATATCTTAGTTGTTTGAGACACTTATGAGAGAAAGATAAGAAGAAAAATCTCTACAAAAAGAAAAAAGGAGAGAAATAGAAAAAATAGGGAAAAAATAACAAAAAAATCCTCAACAAAAATGGAGCCATTGATATTGAAGAAAGTAAAGATGTAAGTACAACAAAACAAAAATAAAAATAAACTAATAAAAAAAGTATATACATTGGAATATATAGTCTGAACATCAGTTGGTGCTCCAAGAAGATAGAGGAGAAAAAAAGAAAAGAAAAGAAAAAGAAAAAAGATATATAATGCAATATATTGCTTAGACATCAGGTGGCACTGTGGTGTTAGTTGACACAATACACACATGCTGATTCTGATACATATCGCATTATATATAGCCACTATCTAGCTGCTGAGGAGTCCCAGTTTGTCTTTTTTATTATTTCCTCTCAATCAGGGCTTGGTTGCTTTGCTAGCATTCAATCCCCACAGGATTGGGAGCCTGTAGTTCTTGCCAGATTTCTTAGGAGACATGACACGACCTTCCAAATAGTGCCCATTGGCCACAATGTGGCTTTTCCAGGGGTGTGGGAGTCACCCAATTCACCCCGGGGTTGGCAGCCAGAGCACAGCAGGGGCTCAAGAGTCAGCCAGGAACTAGGGACTCTGCAGGCTGCCTTTCCTGGGTGGCCCTCCCACAATGGCAGTGCCCTGCTAGAAGCCAAACTGATGGGAGCTCCACCCCCCACCCCCAACTGATTCAATCCTTATTCCTGGGTGCTGTTCAAATTCACTTGCTTTCTTAAGTCCTCCCAAGGCTGCTCTAGTGAATACCCAAGTTCAAAAAAACTGTACAATAGGGCTTCCCTAACTTTATCCCTTGGCTAGCTTCTGAGAGCACTCATTCAGGCACCCAGGCACTCACCTTCTGTGTTGATCTTCCCCTGCTCCTAACCTCCTCCTTCAATCCTAGAGTCCCCTGCTAGCTCACTGTGCTTCTATAGGGATGTTTCTGGGTGGGACTCTCCAGCCAGATGTGGCTGGAGTTCTCTCTCCCTGGTTTCACTGTGAGCAGCTGCTGAGATGTCTGTAGTCTGCCCTTTTGCTCTGCCTTCTGGCATGATATCTTAAAAGAATAATGTAATTCCAATATCAGTCTCCCAGCCTTGGCTGTGACACCCTAGGCTCTATAAAAATTGCACAAATACTATTATGAACATTTTTCCTTGCTATGTATGTATCTGTGGCACAAGCAAATGAATGTTCTTGTGGACAAATGTAGAAGATTTTGCCTTTTCTTCAATCTTCTCCAATGGTGACTGAGTATATGGAATACTTTAGCAGAAAGCAACTTTTTGTGTTATCTGGACTAATGCTATCAAATAATGGACAAAGAGATAAGAGACCAGAGAAGCTAAGTGACTATTTGGAATATGTTCTGAGCTAGGATAACTTAAAGACCAAAACTGTTGCTTCTGGGACCACGAAGTAAACTAGAGGCTGAGCACTCTTACCAGCCTTTTTAGTGCTTCTTTCTTACCCTAGTCTTCTCTTTTTCTCCTCTGATGAGTATTCAAGGCCCTCAGATTATTTATCTAACTACATTTAAATCCAAAAGGGATTCTCTCCTCCCTTTCTCTGAGAATCCCCCTTGCTTTAACATTATTTTCCCACATCCTTTCTTGAAAGCTTATAAGTCACTAATGTTTTATTCCATGCCTACCTAAATCTTATCTACCTTTGTAGATACAATTTAGGTAAACACATTAATAGAGAGGACAAAACACCTAACAACTGATTAAAAGTCTGAAAATCCTATGAAGTATTTGCATTTTAATAAAAGACCAGTAAAAATCCTTAGCACAAAAAGAACAAATTTTAATTGGTGAGAATTTCAAGAATAGGGATAAAGATTGGAAACTATAGCCCTGTTGACAGGTATTTTTGCATTTATACATAACTGGTCATTAAATGATATATAGTTTTTTGGGGAATAGGGATTTGATCATTCTTCATAACTTCTTTTTAAGTTGAAAAGATTACAGTGTAAGTATGGATACTCAAACCAGGCAAACAACTTTAATTTCAATTTAAGATTCTATAGGTAAGGAAGACCAGTCAAGATAAGCAAGTCCTGAGCATGAGTCATTACTCAACAAAGTCCTCACTATCTGGGCGAGCTTCATATTACAAAGGGAAGGAAAGAATGAACTCATCCAGTAAGATGAAGCCGTGGCAGTTACTGCTCTATTTGAATCACTGGGATGTTGATCTTTATATGGCTATATGATGTAGAACTGATATTAACTCTTGACTCTGACTATGTACATTAATGTTTTCCCTGTAAACCTTACCCCCCCTCCAGAAAAAACCTCTGCCAAAGGACCCTTTTAAATATTTTGCTTGAGTTTTATTTGAAAGAAGATACCACTTTGCAGTTTAAAGAGGTAAAACTCATGCAAGATGTTTTTATCACTTATGGTAAAACTTACTAATTCAAACTTGTATTATGAAATCTGTGTCTCTACTAACTACAACAGGGTGTTTGGGGGTTTTTCAACTTTATCACTTGCCTCTCTTGTAACCACATGTGTCAGTGTCAGTGAGTAGAGAGGAATTGGTAGATTAGACAGTTCTGTTGCTTCTATGACACTCAACTCCAATTGACGTATATTTTGCAAAAATGAAAAGGGAAAATTCTATTGTGGTTTATGCTTTTTTCCTTAGCTAAAAATATGATTCAGTTCTGATTCCAGTGTCTGAAAGGGAAGATCTCAAGATTTTAAATTAGTTGCTAAAAAGAGCCTTTAGAACTATATTACCTACTAATCAAAGTCTTTGTACTAAAGCCTGCTTTGTATTTGCACAGGCCTCATGAGCTATGGGAGGAAATACACAAGTCAACAAAATTGCAAATGCCTATTTCTTAAGAGAAAAATTGAAAGATTTAATTTCTCCAGGGAATAGATATTGCTGGATAACTATTCTTTTCAGTATGATGGTTCAACTAGTCTCCCTTTTATATTAGAAAAAATACAGGCTTTTAAGAACTTACGAGAAGTGAGTTTGTAATCTTGAATTCATTTTACTATATAGAAGGAATAAATAGACCGCATATTAAGTTGCCTGCCTTGTGAGAAACAATCTTGAAGATCTGAAAATGTTTCACACATTTATTGAGTGTTTACTCGATGATAGACACAGATATCAGGAGCTTGGTATTGTATCAGAAGAAGACATTGGAGACTCAGGAACTTGACATTATGGTTTAGTAAATAATAGGGTCTGAATATAAATTCAGAACCTATTCCAAGTTCCAGGTTTTTCATTAGATCATACCACCTTCTAATTACCATGTAAATACGATACATTCAGTAAATATCTGGTGAATGAGTGTATAAAAGACTGTTGAACTAGATTCTCCCCAATAAACAAAAGCTATATGAGGTCAGGCTGTGCAAAGGAGAGATGTGTGTTACTCACAGTTCTGGCACTCTGGGATAACTGGTCATGTGAGGTGACATGAGCCATTTGACATTCACTCTTTCACATTGCCATCAATACCCACCCAGAGATTCCTCATCTATCCTCTCCAAATCCCCACTATAACCAAGACACAGTCTTCCATCCCAGTGTCACATCACACCTCTTTTGTAGAGGTAGCAGGAGTCTAAGCATTAATAAGGGAACTGAGGGAACTTACAGAACACCTATGCTATGCAGAAGTGGATCTGATAACAAATTGAGGCAGAGTTTAGACTCTAAAAACAGTCTATTTCCCACATAGCAGCTAAAGAATAATTGTAAATATGGAACAGATTGCACCTTCTTTTGTTTAGAACTTCCCAATAACTTCCCAGTGTACTTCAAATAACTTCAAACTCCTTATGGTATAAAGCCAGGAAGGCCCTGTATGGTGTGAACTCCGCCAACCCAGAAGACACATGGATATTTCTCTCTGCGGTTTGTAGCATTTTGCAGTCAGTCATATCACTCCCCTGGCAGTTCCTCAACTCCATAAACTCTTTGCCCCTTGGGGTCTGCTCACATGAGTTTCTCTCTGCCTGGTTCATCCCCATGACTGGTTCTTGATCATCGACCTTCCCTGAACAAGCAATGTAATGAAAACACCCACCTCCAAAGTTTGTCCCTATCTCTGCCCCCTGCTCATTTGGCCCCAGGGCAGGCATTACCATTTATAATTATATATCTGTTGGTTGGTCTTCCTTAAAAGTGTGAAAGCTCCCTTGGGGCTGGGGACACATCTGTCTTAAACAAACTGTCACACTCATTGCCCAGCACATGTTAAGTGGCCATTAAAATTTTTGTTGTGTGAATTAACAAATATGAGTGTCCTGACTACAGCCCTTACAAATCCGAGTTGTGGCTTGTATTTCCTCATTCTCAGCCCTGATTTCCTGCTTATAGTCCCTTCCCTGTTATTTTCTACAAATTTAGTGCTTTAACAGGCACTAAATTATTAAACAAACACATTTTTCTGATTCACAATTTAAAAAATGGTTATGCCTACCTTAATTGATATGCAAACAATTATATTCTCAAGGAGGCCTTTAAAAAGTATATTAATGAAGTTGTATGCTTTGTAGTCATCCATCGAGAGTAATTTTTCTTCTCACTGTTATTCAGATGTTCACTCTGCTGTGTGGAGAGCTGGTTTGCATGTTAGTTCAAATTTGTAAAATCAGTTTTCCCTATGTGACTCCACGAAGGAGAATGAATCTTACATAGGTATAAAATAGTCCCTATGGTAAAATTTGAGATTTATTTAGTTAGTTAGAGACAGAGTCTCATTCTCTCATGCTGGCTAGAGTGCAGTGTCATCATAGCTCACAGCAACCTCAAACTCCTGGGCTCCAGTGATCCTTTTGCCTCAGCCTTTTGAGTAGCTGGGACTACAGGCACCTGCTGCAACTTTGGCTAATTTTTCTACTTTTTTTGTAGGAACAGGGTAGGTTTGAGTTTGAGAATCTATGAGGGGTATATGAGATTATGTCATTGAAAAAGTGTCCCAGACTCCTGCAAGGCTGGCAAGAGCTGGGGGAGCTGGTTAGATGCTGTTTCTTTCTGCCCAAATGGAGAGACACTGAGTACAGAGAAATAGAAGCTCTTCCCGAGTGACTGGCAGCCACAGCAGGACTGGAGCTGAGTTTATTGAAACCCAGATTTCCTTGGGTTTCACTGTTGTGGGGATCTACAGTAGCTACAGGATCAGGTATAAAGTCTCTGTAAGCAGCTGGAAAATAGCCTGTATTTGGTCTGTGTGGAACAGTCACCCCCATGCATCTGGGACTTTATATCAATATAAAGGAACTTAAGCCTTGTTGCTAAAATTTCTCTAAGTTCAGAGTTAGGTGAGGATCATGCTAAATATGATGCAAGAGAAGGAGAATCTAAAGTCTTTTAGGAGGATATTTTCCTCAGTGAAGCTTGTTTAAGCTTCACAAATGCCTTACTGACCAGGGGCTGGAAGTTAAAGTATTCTAAGAACCTAGTGACTGTGGTGTATCATATTATATCTATTTTATTTTTATTTAAACCCATTGCATGGGAAAAATAGACAGTCATTCTAGGATGAATCTTTTGTCATCTAGATTAAATTTAGAGTTTAAAGAGGCCCTTTATAGAGCCTGAGGACAAAGTCTTTCTTTGCATAAGGTTCAAGCCAGAATATGCAGAGGGAAAACTTGGGCAGATTACTTAGGAATTTTCACAGAAGAAAGAGTGAGGGCCAAAGCCAAATACGCAGATTGTAAACTGGGAAAGTTAGTTGTGATATACAGAAAGGTTAATATCCTTAGTAATAGTACTAAATGTAACAATAATATCTGACACATGCAGTTATTACTATAGGCCAATCATTCTAAGCGTATGATATCCATTTCCTCAAAATGTTGTGAGATATGTGCTCTTGGACCCATTTTAGAGATGAGGAAACGGAGACAACGAGAAATTAAAGCTTGTCCAAGATACGCAGCTTGTAAGTGGTTGAGATGGGATTTAAATAACTTTTACAAAAAAAAAAAAATGAAAAAGCAAACACCCCACTAGAGAAATGGGATCTCCTTTAAAAGGATAAAACCAGAAATGAGTATAGTGTTTTTTATCCTTATCAAGAGAAGAGAATGGATTTTCTGTTCAGGAACCATCTTGATGGGCTTTACAGTCTGAGAAAAAGCCCTCTGGGTTTAGCCTAATTGGAATGTTTAACATGATCCAGACCACTGGCATTTACAATAACAGAAACGTAAGGTTTGTGGAGAGACCATGTAGTCTAGAACTCTGAGAACAGGGAGAAGAAAGGCTCAAGACGTGAGGAGAAGCTGAAGCAAGAGCTGGACAGGTTGCAGGAGAGGTGGGAAAACACCCCTTGCCCGGGCAACAGCCGTGCAAACAGCAGAGTTTAATACTCAGTTTTAATTTGTTGGCTGTTCTATGGTGTAAGTGCCTATTGTCTCCAAATTTGCTTAAATGTTTACAACTTAAAACAGGTTTATGTTAACTCCATGTTGGCTAAAATTGCTCTAACTTCAGACTCACAGGAATGGTGTCCAGTGTGGGGGACAAGGGGTTGAATAAAGACAGCAGCCACAGGGGAGGAGCCAGTGAGTATAACTACTTACGCAGTATGCTTCATTATCAGAAACGCTGAGGAATGGCAACAATTCCACAGGATGTGGGGAGAGGCCTTACTCAGCAGAAAGAGAGATTTTAGAGATGAGGAGTTTGGGACCATCTGGTGGCATGCGTGGGGGTTACATGGGGTAGGCTCATGTAGAGCTAATTCTTAGGAAACTGTAGGTAGCAACTGACCTAGGAAAAGCTATCCAACACTGCTAATTATCAAAGAGATAGTAATATACAACTTAAAATGAGGAATTTTTGATGATTAGACTGGAGATTTTAAAAAATATTGATAATAAACATCAATATGCTATTGGTTAGAACAGTGCTCCCTAAATGGCGGGTCAGAAATAGTTGGTGGAGGTACCGGTACTCTGAACCTTAGGTGTCACTGACGCCCCTGGGCTGGTTGGCCTGGCTGAAAGCACTTTCTTCTCTTTACCCTGTGCCATCTGCTATGGTTTGAATCACAAAATTTATACATCGAGACCCAATCCCCAATGCAATGGCATTAAGAGCTGGGAACTTTGGGAGGTGATTAAATCCCTCTTCAGATACGAAATCTTTTGACACCTTGATCTTGGAATTTTTCTAGAGCTGTGAGTAATAAATTTGTGTTGATAAGTTACTCAGTCTAAGACATTTTGTTACAGCAACATGAACATACTTAGATACCATCCAAGTACTATCATTTATTCTCTGTGCTGTGACTTGGAAAAAATGGGAACCAGTTTAGTGTCTAAAGTAATACCAACATTCCAACATAGTTTAAATGCACATCCTAGTTTACCTAGCAATTCTATTTCTAGAAACCCAGAGAAATTTACTAAAAAAATGCACAAATGTGTTTCAGTTCCTTTTTACAGCATTGACTGTAATAGCACTAAAAATGTAAAAACCATATTAACCCATTTTCTACTCATATACCTTGATTAGAGACTATACAGTGTAATAGCATATATTCTTTAAGAAAGATGAAGGCAATCTGTGTGTACTAAGATGCTGCTACATACATAGTAACAAAAAAGCAATGTAGCAGCAAAACATTAAGAATGGTATTTATAGCATAGTTATTAAAAGTGAAAATATAAGATATTTATCTGATGTATTTGGGGTTAATCCAAAAAGACCAATAAAGGTTTCTATTTTTGAAAGAAAATATATTTGTAATATCAAAAATATAAATATCAAAAAATATTTGACCAAGTGAAATAATTGCAGTAAAGTTTCACTGTACATATTAAGCAGGCAAAGGAGACAACATTTCTTATTGCTGCCTAGTCTCGCTTTTTCTTCTCTGGGTATATCCCAGGTAGCACTGACATGCAGAAGGTAAAAGACAGCTTAATATCATCCTCTAAAAGTATTATATTGGACAAGTACCACTGTACTCACACCTGTAATCCTAGCACCCTGGGAAATAGAGGCAGGTGGATTACTTGAGCTCAGGAGTTCAAGACCAGCCTGAGCAAGAGTGAGACCCCCATCTCTACTGAAACTAGAAAAACTAGCCAGGTGTGGTGGTGCACACCTATAGTCCCAGCTACTCTGGAGGCTGAGGCAAGAGGATAGCTTGAGCCCAGGAGTTTGGGTTCTGTGAGCTATGATGCCGTGGCACTTTAGCCTGGGGCAACAGAGTGAGACTCTGTCTCACAAAAAACCTCCAACCAAAAAATGAAAATATTACATAGTTCACCAAGGAATGTGAGTGTAGTATTGCTAGGGGGAATTGTGCCTCATAACTTCCAATTTAATGAAAGAAATACTCAGCTTCAAGAATTGTTAATCTAGAATCTCCCAAGAATTCTATTCATCTCTCAGTATTTTTTCCCTTTTATAGGATTAAAGAACTAATTTAGGAAGATTTTTCAACAGATTTTTATCAGGTTTAGCCTATGTATGTGCCAACATTTGAGTGTATATATTGCACAAATGTAACCAACAGGTTTGCCTTTTCTCTTCTGCCAAAACCCTAAACATCGACAACAAAGACATACGATGTGATGAAAACAAAGACATAAGTTATTTGGAGTCTAAAAAGGCAGCCAGTCTTCTGATGGGAGAGCTAAACATGCCTCATCATATACTAAGCTATTAGCAAAACACTTCCTCTGCAAATGCATTTGAGCATCTACAATATGTTCTGTACAAAGCATTCTTAAGAGCTTCAGGGAGTACAAAAACAAACATGGGGTGGAGAGGCTTATAGATTACAGGGGAGAACAGACATTACACGCAAGTCTAAAAGTTGCACACTGTACTTAATTATGCAAAAAACAGTAGGGTTCTTTGTTTTCTTTATCTGTAATCATCTCTAGCATGAAACTCATTCTAATAAGTTTCAGAGACTGGGAATGTTGACTGGGGTAGGTTGTAGGGATATAAATTGGTTAAACTTTGGGGTGATCAGATTCATTTGGGTAAGTACTCAGATATTTTGAATTTTGATTTCCTGCCAGGACTGATTCCCTTCTCAACTTTTTACTTCCGAAGGTAGAATCTTGGTCAAAAGGGAGCTGACATGACTTCAACGTTTTGGAGTTTGACCTGGTTTTCATGCTGTCATCTTCTTCCATTTCTCTATGATAATCTGTCTTGGTGTTGATTTTTGTGATGATAAATCCTGTCCCACTGACTTTGGGGCATCAATATTGGCTGCTAATCTTGATTCAAGGTCATCAATAGCCTAGGTAAGACACTTGTCAGGATTGGAATGAAGTTTCCCCTGTAGACCAGAGTGAGTGACTCTACATGCAGAATGTAGTGTCTGCAACCCCCTCCAGTGAGCTCTTAGGTGCAGGGCCCACACTGCTGCTCACTTTGCCTCTCATAAAACTTCTGCTCTGCAGTGTCTGCTGGCCCACGGAGTCTTGATAGACCTCTCTGCACTTTGGAATGACACATTGCCTTCTGAATCTCTTTTTTGTCAGAGGCCATGGGAAGCCAGCATTACAATCTCCCATCTCAGGCTGATCTATCCAGATAATTTGTAACTAGATCCTAGGATAGAGGCTGATAGATGGAAGAACTGTGAATTCCCAGGCTGCCTTGCTGCCAGAATGAGAGCTTAATGTCTGTTCAGGCACACTCCAAATTTACTATACGCCAGTAAGACTGGTGCCTTTACGTTGAGAGCTATCTCAGTATATAGTAAAAGGGATCTTAAACTGAGACACATAATTCCATTCAAGCAAAGAGAAAGTAAAATTTTTAAAAACATTCATGCTTAGCAAATCTTGATTTAGGAACATATCTTGCATCAGCCTAGTTCTGAGCAGATGAACAGAATAAGGAGACATCACATCGCACATCTTCCTAATTTATGTCTTAATATATAATTTCATTGTATTATTTGGGTATAAAGAAAAGTTGACCACATTCTAACTGCTGTTCTGTGATTAAGACATGAGAAGTTACTAATTCTTTTATTAACTCACTACAGTGTGCTAAGATACCCAAAGCACCCTTTTTCTGCTATAAGTTTTTATTTATTTTTATTTTTTATTTGTTTTAGAGTCAGAGTCTCACTTTGTCACCCTCGGTAGAGTGCTGTGGCCTCACTGCTCACAGAAACCTCCAGCTCTTGGGCTTAGGCAATTCTTCTGCCTCAGCCTCCCGAGTAGCTGGGACCACAGGTGCCCGCCACAAAACCTGGCTATTTTTTTGTCACAGTTTGGCCAGGGCCAGGTTTGAACCCACCACCCTTGGTATATGAGGCCGGCGCCCTACCCACTAAGCCATAGGCGCTGCCCATGTTTTTATTTTTTAATGCAACTTGTGCTCATGATATTTAGATAGTTACACCAATGTGATCTTGAAATATTATCTTGTGTATTAACGTCACTCATGTGCAATGATGCTAGGGATGTTTCATGGTGTGTCTGTGATTGGATTTTAAGGGAAGGAATGTGTGTGCCCCTTAAACCTATATGCTGGGAACACTGTAGTGTGTATTCTGGGAAAAAAGCCACCACTTTCATTACATTACCTAAGGTTCCTGTGATAAAGGAGATCAAAACAAAACCAATATGCAAACAAACAACTGAAATTTAGAACAAAATTAGAACCAGCCCTAAAGGATCTTTCGTCACACATTTCTGTGGGAAGTATTTTTCCCCATATCCCCATCTTTCTATTGTTAGGTAAACAATGTCTAATAAAATTTATTTAGTATGTGTATGTGTGTGTGAATATATATATATTTATAGTGTGTGTGTGTGTGTGTGTGTGTGTGTATATATATATGTATGTATATATATGTCTTGTCTTTCCTGATTTCTTTAAACCTAAAGCCAGATTAATTATGTTTGCTCTTTAGAGGTCATCAGAACTTATGGGAAGAAAATCCAGAAGAAATGAACTTTAGATCTGCTGTACAAATTTAATATCTGTAAAACCCTTAGGGGCTACAGTGGGATAACATATAAGTACAAAAATATAATACAGAGAAACACTGCTTCATATACTATTGCAGTCACATACATACAATTTTTTTCTCTGTCTTCAAGAGGGAAACACATACAATCATTTAAGTTGCACTTAATTTGCATAGAGAAATGAGAATTTTAAGATGTTTCCATGAAGAGCTGAAAATAGAGTTTAGGCTCATCTCTCTATCTACTACAGCAAGAGTCAAAATGGAAAAATGAATAAATTCCCCTTTTCAATATTATCCCTGCCTTGGTAGCTGAAAAAAAATTTTATAGGAATATTTTTCAAAAACAATATAATTTAGATTATTTTTGATTAAGGAAGCTGCAAACTGGAATGTCAGAACAATGTACCACAATTACTGAAAAATGACTTTTTATTTAATCAGAGTGATTTTTTTCTCATTGCAAGTAGCTTGTGTTCTTGGCTCCTACTGTCAATCCCGACGTTGTGTACCAGCAGTGCCAGGGACTTGGCATACCCCCCACTGCAGCATCTGTGCCACCCTCTTTCCTTCTACTGCTGTCACTACCAAGGATCCCATGCACATTAACTCTCACTTAGCCCATTGCACAGTCTCCCTGTTGATCCCCCTTGCCGCTATGCCCTCTTTTTGCAATCTTTCTCCAGACTAAAGTCTGACTAATTTCACAAAGTCCAGATGGACTCATGGTCCTACTTTTCCCCCAAATACTATATTTCTAATGGTTCTACCAAGACAGAATAGAATTCATCCTGGACGTGGCATTCAATGTTCTATATTGTTCTGGGACTCAGATTTTAATTAGCTTTTTCAGCTTTGTCTCTTTAGGATGGGTCTGCAGTGCCCCTAGGATTGTACATCTTTCTCTGTAATTAAACTCTATCAAAGTTGAAAACATGTCATTGGTTCACCCCAGCAAGTCAAGACATCTTTCCCATATCTTAACTCCTATGGCAGACCTTCCTTTAACAATTTTGTCTCAGGCATGGTCTAGTCTAGTACAAAGAGTTATTTGATCAGCCTTGAGTTTGAACTTTCTGAAGTCCAGGGTGAGATAAAAGTGTTCATAGAAAGGCTAGCATAGATATCAGGGTTTTTCTAAATTCCAACAACTCCCTTTGGCATATCAAGAACAAAAAATAAGGCACACATTACAAAATATATATATATATATATATACATATATATATATATATAATACACACATATATATGTAAAGATAGATAAGTTGAACTGCATCAAAATTTAAAACTTTTTTTTCAAAGGACATAATCAAGAAGGACATAATCAAGAAAGTAGGAAAACAATCCATGGAATGGGAGAACACATTTGTGCACCATATGTCTTATAAGGCAATTGTGTCTAGAATATATTAAAAAAAAACTCTTACAGCCCAACAATAAGAAGACAACCCAATTAAAAAATAATCCAAGTCTTTGAAGAGAATTTCTCTACATAAGACATACAAATGGTCTAATAACCACAGGAAAAATATGCTCAACACCATTAGCTAGCAGTGAAATGCAAATCTAAACCAAAATGAGATACTACTCCATACACAGAAGGATTGCTATAAGCAAAAAGATGTAGCTAATGGTTGGTCAGGATGTGGAGAACCGGAAATCTCAGACACTGCTGGTTGGAATGAAAAATGGTTCATCCTACTTAGAAAAGAGTCTGGCCATTCTTCAAAACATTAAACATAGATGTACAATATAACACTGTGGTTCCACACATAGGTATACACTTAAGAAAATTAAAAGCTTATGTCTACATTAAAATCTATACATGAATATTTACAGCAGTGTTGCTCAGAGTAGACAGAAGGTAGGAGCAACCCATATCTTCATTCAATGAAGAATGGGTAAGTAAAAGTTGGTAGATCTGTGCAATGGAATATTATTCAGCAATGAAAAGAAAATGGAGTGCTGATGCATGATGCAATATGGGTAGACCTTGAACATGTTAAGCTTAGTGAAAGAAGCCAGCCACAGACGGTTGCATGCTGAATAATCATAAAAAACAAGAGATTTTCAACACAGCTAAATCTATTAAAACAAACAAAAAAGGGAAGTAGATCCTTGGTTGTCAAAGCCTGGGGAGGGAAGATAATGGGGAATTACTACGAATGTGCATGAGGTTTCTTTTTGGGATGATGACAGTGTTTTGAATTTAGGTTGTAGCAATAGTTGCACAACTCCATGAATATATTTATAATCACTGAATTGTATACACTAAAAGACTGATTTTTATGGTATGTGAATTCTATGTCAACAAAATTGTTATTTAAAAAATTCTACTGGGAACAAAGTATGATGAAAAAAAGTTAATCACGGATGGCTTGGAGCCCTGAGTTTTACTAAAATATTAATAGAAAGATTGTAAAAAATAAAGGAAATGATGTCAGAACTACTTTCCCACAACGTGTAGAGCATAAAGCTTTAAACAGCAAGCAAGAAGCAGAGGAAGAGCATATGATGAGTTGGAGGAAGATGCTGCCTGGACCTCTCAGGAGCCCCAAAGCACTCTGCTCAGACAACGTGATGGAAATCTGACAGAAAATCCAGATGACTTTAGAAAAAGGCCATCTTCTGCCTTGCTGTCATATCCCACAAGATAGTTCCTCTAGTTCAAATGTCTTGATTTCTTGTTCCTTGCAATGATTGACCTTATAGACCCATAAACATAAGGTTTTCCCAACTTTCTGGATTTCTGTTATAAACTCTCCTCTAATATTAGAAATTCCTCTATTTTCTAAGTTGTCTGAGTCTCTGAGCAGTTTCACCCTGCCAACACAAAGAACATGGCAAGAATGTGGCAAGGAGAGCTAAAGTACCCTAAAGGATGTCAGCAGTTTGTAAGTCACTGTGTTTGCATATTAAGCCATTCTGTTATATCCTTTGATCCTTGCAGGGGACTAAGGGAGATCTTTGAAAGAATACTAGACAAAGTCCATCAAGAAAAAAGATTTATGATCCTAGGGGTATAGTCAGCGGAACCAGATGTTGAAGGTCTGTCCCTGCTCTAACTACAGAGATGGAATAAACTGTCCCTGGAGTCTGGAGATGAGGAGACAAATGAGGACTTTGATTCCAAGGTCTAGAGGATTCTAATATTCACCATCCGGCCAGTGCAAACAAAACCAGCAGCTGAAAAAAAAATGCAGATGCTTAAGTTCTTGACTCAGTAGTCAAAATTATCATACTGGTGGAATGAGTGTATGCTGACATCTCTTAATGCACCAAATTCTTAGATATACATACAAACACACACGTGTATATAAATATTTATAAATTATGTACATATAGAAAAAAATCCAGAATATTATTGAAGCATAAAAAGATACTACCTTAATCAAAATTGGTGAAAATTCCTTAAAAATAAAAAGAGAAAAGTGGTACCCAGAGAGGAGGCTGCACAGAGGATGTTCAGATCAAGTTTATTGAAACAAAGTGAGGTGACCCACCTGGCCAATACAAAGATGGCACTTGCACCTGAGGGTCATTCAGAGACCCCTTTTATATGAGGCTATAAAGGGTAGGCATATTCCATAGGTTGCCTGTCATGTTATGGGCTTTTGGCACCAACTTCTGCAGGGTGGGGCTAGCCAGATCCTTTGTGCCTTTGTTCTAGGAGAAGAGGTGAAGGGGGAGAGGATTTGTGTGTGGCTATGTTAGACCTCTCCACAGAAAGCAGACAGAATCCAGCTGATGGAGAGAAAAGGTCTTAAGAACCCAAGAGCACCAAAGGAGAGGGCAACCTTGATGGTATCAACAACGCAGACTCAATTAACAAATAAAACAGATTGAGACCCTGAGGTCATGGACACTGTGAACAAAGGGTGAATGTATTCAGAGTACCTGGCTCTGTGGGGTGAATACTGGGAGATCTCAACTGCACAGGTTTAAAGCCATGAGTGGGAAGCTTAGCTAGGGACGAAACAGGAAGTGCCCTCTGATAACTGGCAGCACTCAGAAGGCAGGCACCTAAGTCACTTATACCTCCCTGAATATGTTCCCATTTCTCAGGCCACCGTGTTTTTTATGCTACTCCTTCCCCCTAGAATGCCATCCCCCATCAAGGCTCCAGAAAAGTATTACTTATTAGATAAATGAGTACATCTGAAGTGCTTCTAACTATGACTGGTGCATAAATACGACTCAAGGAATCATCAGTATTTTATTATTATAATATTATAATTCATCATTTGAGTCTCATTTCAGGAATTGCCCACAGAAAATCATTTCTTTGTCCTAACTCCTCTAAAAGGGGATTAAGAATTTCCAAAATACTTATCATTTCTTTTTCTTGTCTTTTCTTTCTTTTTTTTTTTTTTTTAGGGGAGAGAGGGAACCAACCATATTGATCTACTTATTTACCTCGATTGTGAGGGGAGGGATTTTTAACTTATGAACGTCCATATATTGAGCATCAGGTTCATATACTGGCACATGATAGGCATTCAATATAGCAATTCAATATTGCTGAGTGAGTGAACAAATAAATAAGACAATACAAATGATAATTTTCTTTGAATAATCTATCAGGTGTAAGCCCTGATGACAGATCATTAAACATGATTTTAATTCACCCCAGTAACTAGAAATTGACACCATTTGGGGCAGCATTACCTCCGACATGGGCACAATATTTTATACCTTTGACCTGTGTGGCTCTTTGAACTGCCTTGAATAAGACAAAGGCTATAATTTCAGCAACTCTTTATCACATGTCACATTTCTATTGGCATAGTTTTTGAGAAGTATAATTAAAAACTTCACCCAGAGAGCCCTTTTTATATTACACAAGAAGGAATTGGAAGATAGGTTTCTGAAACCATTTACTTGTTCTCCATCAGTGATCACAGTCAATGTGATGGTTAATTTTATGTGTCAACTTGGCTGGACCTAGTTACTGGGCCCAATATTAATATCAATGTTATTGTGAATGTATTTTTAGATGAAATTAGCATTTAAATCAGTAGACTTTGTGTGAAGCAGATTAACTTCCACAGTGAAAGTGAGCCTCACCCAATCACTTGAAAGTGAGAGAGGTTGGTCAATAGAAACAAAAATGTAGTCAGAGGTGAGAAATAAGCTATAACTTGCAATAGTTTAATAGGGATACTATAGTTAATAATAACATATACTTTATTTAAAAATAGTTGGAAGGAAAGAACTACAATATTTCCAATTTAAAGAAAGTTAAATACTTGAGATGATGGATATTCCATTTGCTTTGATTTGATCATTTCACTTTGTATACAAGTATTAAAATATCAAGCCCCCCCAAAACATGTGCAACTATTATGTATAAATAAAGAATAAGAATCTAATATGAAAAGAAGAAAGAAAAAAAGACTGCTTTCTCAGAGGAAGAAGAAATTCTGTTAACAGATGGCCTTCAGACTTGCACTCTTCTTACTCATATCTCTAGCCTACCATGAAGATTTTGAACTTGTCAACCTTCACAGGTGTGTGAGCCAATTTCTTATATCTCTCTCCCTCTACACATCCACACACACACACACACACACACACACACACACCACTCCTATTTGTTCTACATCTTTAAAGAGCCCTGAATAATACACGAAGATGGACTCAGAGGCCACAACTGCCCAGCTAATGTAATACAGTCTAATGCTTCAGTTCCTAGCTCCCAGAAAATGAATAGGAACTTCCTCTGGCCAAGTTTTTAAAGTAAACAAAATTTGTCCTCAATCCTAACTTTCTCATTCTTCCATGCTCTCCTTTAACTTACACTGTCATCTTCATCTCCAATGCCAATGGCCAAATCCCCTTATGTCCTCAGGGGACTTTGCAGAAATTTAAGCTATCCAAGATAGCTTGGGGGGTATCCTCTCTCCTAGGGGGGTAGGGGGGTTTCCTCTCTCCTATAAAGTACACCATAGTTGAGAAATAAACTAGTAAACTAATTTCCTGGTCTTGATGTGACTTTAAGAGCCCATTCTTGGATTATTTCCTTTTTTTGTCATCCTATAGCATTAATTTAGAAAACCTATCTGAAGGCATCGTTCCTACAAGATTTCATTCTTTGTATAAAGTTAAAGGGGTGCCTGGGATGGAGTTGGCTTTGGCATGCCTAAGGTCATGGCAATGATGTAGTTTAACATATGAATGGTTAAGTTGATCCTGAAAATATTCAACTACATGATGGGGAAATTGTTTAAAAAGAAGCAGTGTGAACCAACTTAAATTGTACTGATTGGTGGATCTCCTTGGGAGGCTTTACCTTTCTGCTGGGGTTTTCTTGGGCCCTCCTGCAGCAAGGGGATTTGATGGCCACTAGGGCACCTTTCTGTCCCATTTTGCACTTCATCTTTTCCGTATGGGGTCTTTCCAATCATTTCTTCCCCACTGCCATTCAGCTAAATAGATGCTTTGAATGATAGTGTGAGGTGAGAGATCTCCACAGCATGGTCGTCAAAAGTCCTCTGCAGCAGAGAGGAGTTTTGAGGAAACAAAAGCTACAAATAAAGAAAAACTAACCATGTATTTTCAATTTTTAGAATTGAAATAGGGTGTCAAGTTGTTTGTAATGGGATTTGATATTTCTCATCTTCAGTGGCCATAGGAACAGCAAAACATTAGTCTTTGTCAGCTGTTCAATTAATAATGTTATTTCAAGTGCTACTATGAAGTCTTCCCAGCAATATATGGTTCTTCCTTTAATACCTGTTAAACTCAGGCTGCCCCTTTAAACCATGATCTATATTTTGATGTTCTATACTTGTATTTGATTACTGGACATGAGCCAACTAAGGCTAAATGGTTCATCAGTGATCACCTAGAAGCACTGGGTAAGTCCATACTTAAGTATGATATTGTAATTAGCATTGCAAAATATAAATTGGAGAAACATGATTCTTGTACTATAGGAAGGGTCATTCAGATACAGTTGTACATGGATAGTATAGAAAATGTTGATTCCTTGTCTTGCTAACATCATTTCCATCATCTAGAAATATCCTCTTTCCTTGTGAAAGATTCTATTTTCCCTCTGATTTCAATTTATATGGTCTGGATAAATCTTGGGGGTTAGCCATGTGACTCAGGGCTAAGCAAGTCAGTCTATCTAAAGATAACAGAATGTGGTCATGAAAGCTGGATTCATCTTACAACCCAAGATTGCCTGTGTGAAACCAAAATCAAAACATAGGAAACTGAACTTGGAGACAGAGAAAGGGAATTCTAATCCTGATGATTTCGCTCAAGTCCTTAGTAACCTTTTTCTAGAGATTGAACATTGTAGAAGTAACATTGTTTGACTTTACGGGCCAGGACTTAATCTGGTCTCTTGTGGATCACTGGCTCTGAAGGGAACCAGCACAATGTCATGAGATCACTGAGTCTTGTGGAGGGGCCCATTGGGTGGGACTGCAGCCTCGTCGGTACCACCTTACCAGTCATTAAAAGTGAGTAGCACCTTGGAGGAACATCTGGCCCTAGCCAAACCTTCAGATGTCTAAAATTCCAGCTCATAGCTTAACTAAAATCTCATGAAGGAACTTGGGGCAGAGGCACTCAATAAAGTCACTACAAAATTTGTGACCTACAAACTCTGAGGATAATAAATGTTAATTTTGTACTAAAGCACTTTATTGTATGGAGTAGCTTTTATTAACACAGCAAAGGACAACTACTACAAGTATAACATAAGAACCCCAAATAATATAGTTACTGAAATCAATGCAAAATAAGTAAATTCATCATTTCTTTAAGGTCAAATTAGTCATTTTTGTGACTATCCCTATTTCACTTCGTAAAGAAATAACTATAGCAAGACATTAAAAAAAATAAAAAGAGGAAAATAATTATAAAGTAGGGAAGCTTTTCTTCATGTTTCAAGGAAACCAGAACTTCATATAGGAAAAGATTGGTAGAATTATCTTGTGTTAAATAGTGAATAAATTAAAATCCACACTATAAAGTTAAAACGCATTAGGTAAACACATGCAACTCTAAACAAAAGATAAATATCCCTAATTTTGAAACATTTTAATAAAAATTACTAATGGACAATTGACACAAGAAAATGAACTAAATAGCTAATAGACATATGTAAAGACTTCAAGTACCACCAGTAATCAAGGGAAACATAATTTCTTGAAAAATGAGATATCTTCCAAATTGATGAAAAGTTTGCAGTTCTTAGCTTCAGCAAGGGTTTAAGGAACTTTGTATTCTCATCCTGCAAAGGGTCTCATAAATCAGTAGATTACCTTTTTTCTTCTTCTGAAACTTGTTTGAGTTGGCTTTCTGTCACTTGCAAAGTAGTGTGTTCAAAAGAACTCAGATAAGACCTTTTATTTACCTTCTTATAACATTAAAAGCAATTCTGTTTACAACAATGAAAATAAATTATCCTCTTATATATAAAATTCAAATCCAAATATTATAAATCTGGCTCAAAAGAGAAATAAGCAAAGGCTTTAATTTCACTTATGCATAGTTTTCAGTTAACTATGTTCAACCTCCTTTTGCTCTTGCTTCCTTTGGAATAGTCTGAACCTTCCATTTCATTTGATTTGTGATGAATTTCAAACAGGACAACTCTAGACATACCTTACTTAATACAATTCCAAAATAAGAAAAGCAAAATTTATACATGAAAAACAAGTCTAAGAACATTTTATTTTATAAAATAGATGCCTTGCGTTTAAAAAAGATTTCTTATAAAATTCCTTTAGATAGCAATTTTCGCAAAAGAGCCTCTGATGTGATTCAATTTATAAATAACTTCTGGAACCATTCACCTATCTCTGGGGAGGCACTAGTCACATGATTCAGGAGTTCAATCCCATATTTGACTGTAGAAATTAACATGCAAGAACAGAAACAGGCCCAAGAATGAAGCCAAACAGTGTGGAGCAAACTTTTATATATTCTCTGAACAAAATGAATCTTTTTAATAACACTTGGTAGACTCACTACCCTTAGATGATTCATTTTATCCTTGAGATAGTATAGTTTGTGTCTTGTGGAAAGCAATTTTTTCTTTTTTTATGGTTGTGTGTCATTGCAGTAAAAAAAAAAAAAAGAGAACTTTCCAGAAATCAAATGTTGAAGATAATAGTCTGATTAGATTGCCTGGCTGATTGAGTTCTCTATAGTGTCATAAATGCAGACATCTGCAGGGCTAGACAAATTTCAACGTACAGATTTTATAAAATCATGGAGAACTTTGAATCTCTCTTTATGTTGTATAAATGATTTAATTACTATACTCAGATATAAAGCTACCTGTTCTTCTGGACTATTAGCTGATTGTGTTTGGAATATTGCAGTGAGATATTTTGGTTTTGGTGACACAACAATGACTAATATACAAGATCTGAAAAAGCCTAAATAACAGGCATATTCTAGCTGAAAAGAAGAGCCTCTTTCCTTTGTGAAGCAAAAACAGTATATTATTTCTATTTATATAGGAAAAACAAATATGGTTCAAGTATTGGTTCACAGCCAAGTGGAGCATAGAGCTTTGTTTGCCCATGAAAGATCTGAAGATGATGACAGATGGGGAATATAATCTCAGCTATGATATTTGCAAACAATTTCCAGTTGGTGCCATATGAATCCTGAGATATTATGGAAATAATAATGGAGATTTTGATTAGAGAAGATAACTGAAATGACTTTAAAAATAAGTGAATACATTGTTCATTAATTGAAAAGCCCAGGGTAGAGTTTTACGCATGTCTGGCTGAATGTAAGAGCTCAAGTCTTAGTAATGGGAAGTACTTTCTCTCTCTCTCTCCCTCTCTCTCTCTCTCTCTCTCTCTCTCATATGTCAATTTAACTGGGCCATGGGATCCCCAGATATGTGACTTAACATTATTCTGAGTGTGTCTGTAAGGCTGTGTGTCTGAATGAGTTTAATCTTTGAATTGGTAGACAGAATAAAGCAGATTGTATTCCTAATGTGGGTGTCCCTTATCTAATCAGTTGAAGTCTTGATTAGAACAGATAGGCTCACCCTCCCACAAATTAAAGGGAATTCCTCTTCCCTGACTGCTTAACTACAAGATTAGTCTTTACTTGCCTTTGGATTCAAACTAAAAAATTTGCTTTCTTTGATCTCGAGCATTCTGGCTTTTGGACTGAAACTACATCACTAGTTCTCCTGGGTCATCTCCCACTTGCTGATTGCACATCTTGGAATTTCTCAGCCTTGATAAGCATGGGCCAATTCCTTATAATGCATTTCCTTCTTTCTTCATATATTGATGTACATTCTATTGGTTCTGTTTCTCTGGAGAACTTTGAATGATACACTATTCCTGTCTCTGTCTTTATCTATTTCCTCTTTCTCTCTCTGTACTCTTCTGTGTATTGACACTCACTGATGGAAAGGGTGGTGCTAGTTGTAAGTTCAGTCTCCCAGGTTCAAATCCAGTAGACATAAAATGAATAAATAAAACAAAACAATGCCAGTGCCCTTTTCTTGAAATCTCCCCCAGATACTCATTGCATTTTTCATTCCACTTGGAACCTATGTATAGATTTGAATCAAGTGTCTTGAGGATGAGAATATGATGCTTTGCCTGAGCCTGAGCCACATGCCCATCTACTGAGCGAGATGTAAAGTCAGATCCATCCAGAAGACTGAGAATGGTGTTGTGGTACCAGGATACAGATACTGTACCCTAAAAATAAAGAGGAGTCCTAATATTCTAAGAATGTGAACTTTTATGGAAATAGATGATTATGTAATTAAGATAAAGTCATGGCCAAGTAGAGTGGATCCTTAATGCAGTATGAGTTGTGTCCTGATAAGAAGACAATGTGATAAAAAAGGGAGAGAGTACCATGAGAGGATGGAGACAGAGGTTGGAATCGTGCAGCTGCAAGCAAAGATGTGTCAAGGGTTATTAGCAAACAACCAAAATCTAGGAAGAAGGAAGGAGGGATTCCTGCTTTCAGGTTTCAGAGAGAGTGTGGTCCTGTTAATGGCTGAATTTTGTACATCTAGATTCTGGAATTCTAAGACAATAAATGTGTGTTGTTTTAAGCCAAACAGTTTATGTAGCACTTTGTTAAGCAGTCCTAGGAAGCTAATAAAGGGTGGAAAACTTGCTTTTCAAAAGAATAGAAAAATGTGGTTACCTGAAGAAAGGGGAAGGGCATAAAAGCAAATACTTTAGCACAGGATTTGCAAATCATTTTTGTTTTAAAACAGAATCTTTCTCTGTCACCCAGGCTGGAGTGTGGTGGAAATTTTTGTTATTTTAAAAAGAAATTGTAACTAAAACTCAAATATTTTGTATTTGTATGGAAGTCTTTTCAATCAATTCTTATTCTTTCTCAGGGAAGAATGTTGCTTATCAATTATGTCCATTTTTTCTATCTAATGAGGAAGAAAATTGTTTCTTGGAAAGAAATATTTCCAAACATGGAGTGATGGGGTGATATAAAAAGGAATAAAGAAACATTTTTTATAGAAAATACGACCTTTAGCATCCTATGCAGACAAGATGAGAACATCATTGTGATCTAGAAATCTGAAGCAATAGTATGAGAAACACATGACAGGACATAGTTAGTCAATGCTCTTCCATGATCATTCCTCCTAAATATTCTTCCTAGACTTAGTAAAAAAGGGGGTTAAGTACACATAACATTGTTACCAAAAATACACACGTTTAAACAAACAATAGAGCAGGTGGCATGAAAAGAGTAATGATGTAATTGAATGTGAAATCCATTTGTCAACTACTAAATAAGGTAAGCACTTGGGATATTTAACAATTTATTTGGATGATGGTATGCATTTTCTAATTTAATGGATGCTTGCTTCTTTCATAAAAGTAAATTATACATCATTAATCTTTCTAGGAGACTGTTGTCCTAAAGTTAATTTAGTGATAATTGTTTTTTTTTTCCAGATAATATACCTGCTAGGGAAGTAGTATATAATCAATATAAGAAAGTATTCAGGTAAGTTGTAGAACATACTCCCTCTTTTATCTTTTGCAGTTAATGGGAGACACTTTGAGTTTGGGTTAATGAGAAATATTAAAAAGAGAGATCAACTTAAACTTGAATGTGAAACAGTACTGACCTTACATGTCTTCTCTCTTGGAGATTCCTTGGTGTTCTTAGCTGATCTACCTCTAAGTGCCCTGTTTCCAGCCAAGTGTTTCGCAAATACTATCGCCTTTCTTCTCTGTCAAAATCTCTCCCACTCCCTCTCTAAAGGAACTATATTTATGCTATTTTAATATGCAGAACAACTTTAACATTCTTTTGTTGTAATACCTCTTATCCCTTCTAACCCCGAGCTTAACATTTACATAAGCAAAAGGACAATTAAAGCGTTTTCCCAAGAGTCATTCTTTAAGAGAAATGCTGCCCTCTTTTTATTGATATGCTCTAATTAAAAGCATCTTTAAAATTTTCTGCTTTTTAACTACTTCTAGTAAGGCCAGATAAGCTTCTACCTAATATGCCCTTCCACGGATAACAAATATAAACTCTTGATAAAAACACAAAAAACCATTTTTTCAGGTGAAAGTGCTAGAGAATTCACATGCACAGAGTCTAGATATTCTAGAGGGAAGTCGATGCTTACGAAAAGCAAAAGGCACTGGACGTTGCGCTTCCTCATTTCCCTCCTCTTCCTCCTTTCCTCCTCTTCTTCTCCTAATTGGTAATAGTTTTTAGCATTAGAGCAAGTGAAAGGCAGAGGTAGGAAGAACAGAAGATAGTAGAATAGAAAACCTAGGCTTTCTGACCTAAAAACCAGAGGACAGAATTGGGATAAATACAACCTCGGAAAAGTAGGGTGGTGAGGTGAGGGTGAGGATCCCAGAGAGAAGATAGCCAAAGAGAAGCTGCAAGTTCTGTGCTAAGCTTTGCCCAGATGTCTGACTAACAGGGACAATGCATGTGCAGGATAGTCTTCAAGACTAGATAATAAAGAACTGAATTGAGCTTTGAATGAGATCCCAAATACAGCCTTTGCAGGTTGACTACAACAAAGTCTATTGCAAGCGGGAACAAAACAAACAAACTTATTAGCTTTTTTGAGGAAACATAAAATCTGAAGCCTCTGCAACATAACTTGCATAGTATCTGGGAAATGATCCAAAACTACTTTATATAATGGTATAGGGTTCCCCCCTAACTCAGGGCTGAACAAGGACCCCACATTTTCTAAGGCGTGAGTGAGCTCAGAAATCAACCTGATCACAGCTCCCATGTCTAGGCACAAAAAATTTGTAGAAACCACTCTGTCCAGCTTTCCACCTACGGTGCCTTTCCCAGAGCAGGGAACATACCCTAAATGGAATGCATCTCTACACAAGGACAATTTTAAACTTAACTTCGTCCTCCAAGCCCTTGGCACCAAACGGTTGTGACATCCCACCTCCTCAAACCCCCATGCCCGCAGGACAGGAAAAGCAGTATCCAAAGCCATAGACGGAGGCCCACTTTGGCCCCCCCCCCCATGCTGCAGCAGAAGCTTCTTTATCTATCTGCCAGTAAAAATCTGTCCTTTAGCTTACTCTCCTGGTCCATACATTCATTCTTCAAATTGCTAAGACCAGAGACCCAGCAGAGAGAAATTATGGCTATAATAGGAAGACAAAAGACTATATTCGTGTTTTATCATTCATATGAATGTGTAAGTGTTTGTATATTCATTTCATAATTTAAGCATCCCACCTTGTAAATCAAATCATCACATTGTACCCCGTGAATGTGTACAGTTATGATTTAATAAAAATTCAGTTAAAAAATAAGCAAAATAAGAAGACAAAAGAAAATATGAATGGAGACTGGTACCAAGATGCCTGATCCAGATATTGCAAGTAGTTGACAAGTATTTTAAAACATTTGTTATAACTATACTGAATAGGGAGGCGAGGAGGAGGGAGGGTGTCTGGTGGGACCTCACCTACTGTGCATAATGCAATGATGCCTTTCAAAACTACTAAGAGTATAGTAAAAATGTCTTACCACAACAAATAAGTAAGTGACATGATGGTTATGTTAATCAGTCTGATTTAAGCACGCCACGCTGTGTATCAAAAGAGCACATTGTACCCCATTCTATACAGTTATGATTTAATTTAAAAAATAAAAGAGATGATGTAACATGGGAAACATTATATTTTATATAAGTTGGATAAACATGGTTTGCAAATCATTATGCTCTTAGTGTAATGTCTCAATGTATAGAATTTTAGTAATTAATGAACTTCTTATAACTGAAGTCCAACATGGACAGTTGACTATCTTTCAGTTGTTGAAAGCCATGTAAGTTGATAAAAATGTTAAAACAAAATTTATTTAAAAAGTTTTCATATCTTGTAATAAAGAGAAAAAACTATATTCAATAAAGTAAAGGGATTTATGCTCATAGTGAATGGAAAGAGTAACAAAACTAGAAATTCTGCAAAAGAAGTAAATGAAATCCTCAAACCATCATGCTGCATAAAAATTTTTTTAAAAGCCTTACATAAATGAACATATATATGTATGTGTATATAAACATATGTGATTATGTATATATTCATATACATAATGTATATATACATGATTACATATAATCATATATGTATATATAAACATACATGACTATATAATCAAAATATGATTATATAAACATAATCATGTATGTCTACATATAATATATAATTATCATATATTATATGATTATAATATATAATTATGTTATATGATTATAAAATATGATTATATATTATGTATTATAATGATTGTATATTATATGTATAAATCATATATATGTGTTTATATATTATATATAATCATATACATATGTATATATAAACATACATGATTCTATATAATCATATATAAACATACATGATTTATAATGTATATAATCATGATCATATTTATGTTATATATAATAATATATGTATGTATATATAAACACATATGATTATATATATAATTATGTATGTTCTTTTATGTAAGGCTTTTTAAAAAAAATTTTATGCAGCATGATGGTTTGAGGATTTTTCAGTGTCTTTGTGAGTATTAGTATTTCACTTTGCTGAGTAGTATTCCATTTTCTGGCAATCTGTGAGTATACTGACATTTATTTATCCATTCTCCTACTGATGGACACTTAAATTCTTTTTGCTTTGCAGCTATTATGAATAAAAGTACCATGAACATTTCTGTACAAATATTTTGCTGAACATGTTACTATTTTTTTCATATATATATATATATATATATATATATATATATATTTATATATATGAAGTTCTAGAATAGGAAAATCTAATCTAGGACAGAAAAATCAGCACTGTTTTCTCTGAATTAATGGTAAGATTTTGTATCTTTACACAAATGTATCCATTTGTCAGTTTTCACTGAATATATGTGTAGGATTTGTTACTTTATTATATATAAATTTTTTATCCAAAGAAAACTATATACAAATATTAAACACCATATGGTAAGCATGTTGAAATATTTAAGTGGAAGTTTACTGATATTTGCTATTTTCTTAGAAAAGCATCAAAAATCTAAACTAGAATGGGAAAATGTATGAGATAATGATTGTAGAAAGGATTAGAGAGATGGGCAAGGCATGTACATTGTACAAGAAAAATTTAACGGTAAATCTAGGTTGTGGTTATGTGGATGTTCATTGCAAATTTTGTTCTGCTTTGCTGTATGTTAAAAAGAATTGTTTTAAAATGTTAAGAAAAATACGTCCATTTCTCTAGCTAACGTCTAAGTGGGAGTGAGATACTCCTTATTTTGTTGCACACTTTCTTTTATAGTGGAGTGGTTTTGAATCGGATGTCGAAGCATTAAGAGTCACATTTTATAGACAAGCAAATCTAACAAGAGAGATGAAGTAAGCTATCTATAGTCAGGCAGATAGTAACTTGTGAGCCAAGTTTGACTCAATTGTTCTCACCTGTAGATTTTAGGAGTTTCATGCCACCAGCCTGGGGTGGGTGGGTACCACAACAGTAATGAAATAAAAGCTTGATACTGAGGTACTTCAAAGGGAGCCTTTAGAAGTTACATTATGTAGGATATAAAACACATTGTCTTGTGACGCACATCCCTTCCATACTGATACTGAAATGTTTCAGTCATGTGAACAAACATAATTGTGGAGGGATATTTCCACATCCTAATCAGTTTTACCAAAAATAGTCTGTATCAGTGCATCTCAAACAACCAATGGCGAAGGATGAATTACTAGAAAATGAAATTTGAAAAATAAGACAAACATTATTATTATTCTTGGCAGCTTCAACAGAATTGTCAAATTGCTATAGAAGTCTTAACATATTTACTCTTAATTTCTGTTCCTACCACCTCCTGGACAAGTAATAGTTTTTAGACCAGCGCCAGTGTGCAGATTGAGTTGCAGTTTGGTGTTGAATTGACCTAAATGTTACAATAGAGAGATTTAATCTTGAAGTCCTAATTTTGTCCGCAAATTGGCAATAGCTGTTGCCCAACAGTATTTTCTATCGAGGCAGGGATCCATCACCACACAATGGCTGTAAGCTCTCAGATACAGTGTATCCCCTGAAATAGGCTAAAAGGGGTTCCCCCACCACCGGAACCTGAGAATGTGACTTTATTTGGAAAAAGGGTCTTGGCATATAATTAAATTAAGGATCTCTAAATGAGATTAGTCTAGATTACTCAGATGGGCTGTAAACCCAATAAAACATGTTTGATAAGAGGAGAACTCACACACAAAGAGGCAAAGAAGAAAGTGATATGAAAATAGAAAGAAAGATCTGGGTGACGTATTTACATGTCAAGGCACACTGGGAGTGCTGGCAGCCACTGGACTCGAGGAGAGAAGGATGGAGTGGGTTCTTCCTCAGAACCTCCAGGGAGAATCTTCTGGAAGACTCCTTGATTTTGAATTCTGGCCTCCAGCAGTCTGAGAGAACAAATCCCTGTAGCTGTGGCTGCACGGTGTGTGGTAATTCATCACAGCAACTCTGGGGACCTTGAAGACTTGGTTAATCTTGAATCACCTTCACTGGCACAGATCTCCCAGGAAAGTCAACACCCAGGGACAAAACCTCACTTTCAACTTTCCACTTCTCAGGGAGGGGGCCAGGGAGAGAACCACAACCACAGAGAACCACAAGAAATAAAATAGTAAATCAATAAAAAATGCTGAATCTTGATATTGTTTAAAGTCACACCCCCTAATGTTATCAATCCCCTTTACTTTGACATGTTTTTCTCTGATAGCATCTACTTTTTGATCTACTAATTTTCTTATTGGCAATGCACTTATTGTATATTGTCTATTACTACAACGAGAAGGTGAGATTCGTGAGGGTAGGGATTTTCATGTATTCTTTTCATTGCTGTATCCCTATAGCAGATCAATGCCTAGCATATAGTAGGTACTTGTTGAAAAAACATTTGTTGAATAAAGTTCAAAGGTAGTTTATGTTCTTTCTGAAGAAAGACAATTAAGTTAATAGATCCATGATTAAGGAAAATTCAAATTGTAACAAAGGAAGAGCCCTTTTTTCTCTTATATTCTGTATTAACCAAAAAGATATTTAAACTTGAGAGTGAAAGCGAGGAAAAATTACATGGATTAGGAGAGAAGTAAAACCTGGGGCGGGTGAGTGCTTGGTAAGAAAATTCCTCATGGTTTAAATTAATTTTAATTTCTGTGCTCTTAAGAAGTACCCTTCACTCAATTGATTTGCATTTCAGAATACAAAAATAAACCTGCATATGTGATTATAGTACCAGCAGCTCACCTTTACTCACAGAGAGGATGAAAATGGCAGGTAGAAGGCTTAGGAAAAAAAAATTTTTTTTTCATCTCCCAAAGAGGAGAAAGTATATTCAAGAACTGTTAGATCAGTACTGTGAACTTGATTGTCTTCAGGAGCTGGGAAGGTGATGAACTGCAGCAAGGTTTTTGTAGTTTTTTAACAGTAGCAATTATTTAAATTAGGTATCATCTGTGTAGTACTTGTTTAGTGCCAAACACTCTTCTACACATTCTACGTAGATTAATTAAATTAACTCTTATACGAACTCTTTTAGACATGTGCTATTACCATCAATGTGTCTTTTTACAGAAGGGAATATGAGAAGGTTCGAACTTAGACATCTGACTCAGAGTATGTGCTCTTATCCACTCTTCCAGTGCTTCTCATACTGAGTATTCATTGTTTCACCCAAAGGCTTAAAAGAGAGATCTGGTCTCCTCTATCAGACTTTCTGATTTAATAGGGCTGGGGTAGAGCCTGAGAATTTGCATTTCTAACAAGTTTTCAGGAGATGCTGAAGCTGCTGGCTTGGGACCATAGTTTGAGAGCCATTATACTACCTTGTAAAAACTAGTGGCAAATTCGAGAATTTCTGATGAAGTCGTCCATTTAAAATCATTTCAATTCCTCCATTAAAAATTACTCATCTTCAGCGTAATACATCCAAAGAAGAGGGAAAGGGAAAGATGGCCTGTCTTCAGATCAAAAGATTCCTTCCGTGTGCTGCCCAGTTTGCTGCAGCACATGGAAGGAATCAAGTTGATACAGAAGAATTAAATGATCTGGAAGGATCTATTACTATGTACTCATGCGTTTCTTTGTAACCAAGAGTGGTACTGATACATCAGGCTAAAGATGGGCCCAATGACATGTCCCAGAGATCTCTAAGGCTCTCTTTTTATAAAGGTAAGTATGAGTAAACACAAAAAATAATAATAAAAGATATGCAGTGGGGGGGGGGGTGTTGAATAGCAGCCCCTCAAAAATTACATCCACTCAGAATTTCAGACTGCAACCATATTTGGACGTGGAGTCTTAAGATGAGATAATACAGAATTAGTACGGCCCTAAATTCAATGACTCACGTATTTATTACAAGAGGGGACATGGAGATGCACAGGGGGAAGACGGCTTTGTGAACATAAAGGCAGAAATTGGAAGTTCTGCTGGGAACCAGTAGAAGCCAGGAAGGGGCGGGAAGAACTTTCCCCGAGTCAGCTGAAATTTTAATTTCCAGGACTATTAGATAATAAATATTTATTGTTTTAAGGCATCCAATGTGTGATACTTTATTTAAGGGGCCCTAAGAAACAACTACATGCAAGGTATAAAAAATAACAATGCAATAAACACGTGTACTTTTTAAAAGTTTCAGACTCTTGGGGAGGGGGTTCAAGTGTTTTCTTTGCGTACTTTGTTTTTGTACAGAGTGAGTCAAAGTTATAAGCATACCCTTCACCCAGATAGCGTGCACTGTACCTGATTTGTGTGAATTTACCCACTTTCCCTGCTTGATTTTCATTGAGATTTACTTAACTCCCCTTTAAAAAAAAATAGGACATTACTAAAATATCTGAAGTTCCTGGGAAGACTACCTCCAACATCATTTCAATCCCCTCAGGAGAGGAGATCACCATCTACAACTTTTGTCTATTATTATCTTGCCTTAAAAAAATACAAATTTCATGATATATTTTACCTCTGCACTACCTATCTGTAGATATCCATATATATCCTTTAGTTTTATATGGCATAGATAATGGTTTCAATTGCTTTACAAATTTAACCAAATTAGTTGGATCTTTAAATTTTGCCAATCATATGAAGTGGAAATCACCATGGTTTGAATTTTAACTCCCATGATCAACAATGAAGTCTACTTCTTTTCATGTTTCTTGGTCAAACAAATTTCCTTCTGTGTAAAATGCCTTACCAGTTTGGTTTTTTGCCTGTTTTTTTTTTTTTTTTTCAACCTGGAGGGAATCTTTCTGAAGCCTAGGAGTCTAACCCTTTGTCAGTCACACGCTTGCAACTTTCTCCTTCTAGTTGTTTATTACCTTTTCCTTCCATTTTTATAGTAACAAGAAGTTCTTAATTTTACTGTAGTTAAATTTATTACTTTCATTCTTCATGATTTATACTATTTATTTTTGTGTAAGAGGTTTTTCCACATCCTGAAACCAGATAATCGTGTCCATATTATCTATCAAAACTTTTTAGTTTCAAAATTCACTTTTAAGTCTTAGAGAGCTTGAAATTTATATTTTGCTTATGAGACAAAGCACATGTTCTCTTCTATATTTTTATATGTATAATCAGTTTATCATCAATCTTTTTTAAACTTCAATACTACTTTCTTCATAAATCAAGTTTCGATATAGGTGTTAATTCAATTCTGGGTTTTGTACTCAATTTCATTGCATTTGTCTACCTCTGTACCAATAAGAGCCTGACTTAGTTTTACTTTATAGAAATTATTGATCTCCAGAAAGGTAAGTTCCTTATTCCAGAGTACATTGGATAGCCTGATTTTTAGATGTTTTTCTTATAATTTTTAAATCAGTTTCTCACATCTCTCTCTCTCTCTCTCACACACACACACACACAATTATCAATGGGCACATATCATTTTTCAATTTTTTTTATCAACTTAGATAAAGGCATGTGATACTGATCAAAAGTGAAAGTGACAAAAGTGACAAAAATTCTATAAGAATTACCATATGCCAGAAAAAAGTCATAATACGTAGGAAAATGGGTTTTATAGATTTCATGCAGGGCTAACAGAGTGTAACAGGTTCTAGGCCTGTGGGAAATTAAGACTTTTAGAATGCTTAGAGTCACAGAAGAACAAGGCAGTTAGCTAGCATATTAAAATATGCTGAAGAAATGTGTTTAAAAATGTTTAAAAAGAAAAAGTAACAAGAATTAGCCTGTGCCTTTATATGCCTCCTAATTTTCTCCATGCAAAAATGACATATATTTAATACATATGCATTAAATTTCTTCTTCTTGAAAAGTAAAGATAGATGGATTGAAGCTTCAAATGTATCTTTAAAAAGAAAGTACATAAATGTGCTGAAAGAAACTGTAGGACAAGTATTATGTATTGTATTGTTAGCGTTTTGTTTTTGTAAAGGTAATCTCAGAATATGAGAGTGCTTTCTATATAACATAAATGAAGAAAACAGAAAAGAAAAGTGATAAATTCAACTGCATGAAAAATTAAATTCCTGCAACACAAAATCAACCTTAAAGTAAGAAAATCAGATGATAAATTGAGAAACACTTCCAATCCATGTTGCAGAAAAGCATTAATTCCCTAATATATGATGGATACAAATCTACAAACCAATAAGAAAAAGTACAATAATCCAATATAAAAACCAGAATGATACGAGCAGTCATATCACAAAACAGGAAAATCAATTATTTTAAAACATGTGAAAAGATCTCTGTCTAGACAATAACAAAAGAAATTCAAACAATCCATATCAAGACTACAGTTTTCATCATTGCATTATCAAAGATTTAAAAATATGATAATGTCTTCGAAGTGGGGGTGTGGGGAAATCAGTACCCTCAGTCACTGGTATGAGTGTAAATTATTGTAGCCTCTGTGGAGGTCTATCGGACTAAGTCTGGCTGAGGAGAAAGAATTTGGCTCCTGGGTGTCCCTCACAGCTCTTTACCTCCTCTAGCTCTTTCATCTTTTTCTCTGGTAGCTTAACTTAGCAAAGAGCTGTTGCACGTGCATAGAGTTAGATTACTGGGTTAATATAAAATCTCCGGTTAACATGGGCAGCATTAGTAAACAGAGGCTGTAACTGAGCTCTGGTTTCACAAGAGCATTTCCCAGTCTGGGAATCCTCAGTTGTTACGGAGTTAAAAAGAAGTATTTTCTGTTCAGTCATCCTATGAACACAAAGAA
>CAUYRH010159724.1:0-39573 GCA_963574655.1 Perodicticus potto | reverse complement strand
TTGAGACAGAGCCTCAAGCTGTCACCCTGGATAGAGTGCCATGCTCACAGCAACCTCCAATTCCTGGGCTCAAGCGAGTCTCTTGCCTCCGCCTCCCAAGTAGCTGGGACTACAGGCGCCCGCCACAACGCCCGGCCATTTTTTTTTGGTTGCAGCCGTCATTGTTGGCGGGCCCGGGCTGGATTCGAACCCACCAGCTCAGGTGTACGTGGCTGGTGCCTCAGCCACAGGCGCCGAGCCAACCACCTGCTTTCTCAATTGACCCATGGTTCAGTGTGGGCCTGCTTCTAGCAACAAAGGCTGCAGACATGCCATGAGCCCTGTGTTCACGTGTCCCAGGCCCCATTCTCTCTGGGCTTTCTGCAAGGACTGCCCACTAAGTTTGGACAGAAGCGTGCAGGCTCTGTTCCCCATGTCAAGAGAGAAGATGGCAAACATCCAGTTCTCCATTTCCCTTCACCGTTTGACAGACACTGAGAGAGAAAGATCACCGTGTGACCCATACGGTGGGTCAGGGCAGGAACAGGATCCAGCTTCTTTGGGTCATGTCTCAGCAGGGTCAGACCTTTCCTTTTCCCATCTCTGTGTGCTGGTGACTTATGGGCCTAATGAACAAGACGCCAATGGATGTGGAGCCCCCTATGCACCCTCTACCATTAGACCTGGGAAAGGCTGACAAAGTACTTTCAGGGATTGTTTCTGTAAAAATAATTGCACAGGCTGGTAACTGAATTTTTTTTTTTCTCTTCAGTTTAATGCAGCAACTCAGCTTCAGTAAAACCGACAATTTTGTTGTAGGGGTTGTCCTGTGCACTGCCAGCAGTACCCCACCAAGCTATGAGGTGCCCTGGGGACAAAGTCACTGGTCTGGTGCTACCAGTCTGCATTAATGTATAAAATAAGCGTGATTGGCTCGGCACCCGTAGCACAGCGGTTATGGTGTCAGTCACATACACCGAAGCTGGCAGGTTTGAACCCGGCCTGGGCCAGCTAAGCAATGGCAACTGCAACAAAGAAACAGCTGGGCGTTGTGGCGGGTGCCTGTAGTCCCAGCTACTTGGGAGGCTGAGGCAAAAGAATTGCTTAAGCCCAAGAGTTGAAAGTTGCTGTGAGCTATGACGTCACAGCACTCTACAGAGGGCAACAGAGTGAGACTCTGTCTCAAAAAATAAATAAATAAAATAAAATAAGTGTGATTTATTGAATAACTTCATGCCAGGAGCTGGGGTGGGTCCTTTGCATACGGTATTACAGTATCTGTACGTCAGTGCCATGGACAAGCCTACGAGGTGTCAAGCATTGGTGAGTCCCTTTATAGATAAAGTAGGCTGATGACTTGCCCTGGTAAGACTCTCGGCCTGCCAGCTGCTGAGGATGGTTGGCAGGAAACACCTTTCTCAAGTGATTATGTCCCAGTTCTTTTCATGTACAACTTGCTTGCACCCAGCACCTTGTCTCAGCCTTACAGAGCCAATAAAGGGGGCTGCATATGCTCTCCAGTCAGAGCTGAGTCAGAAGGCACACTGGAGCCTGCTCGGCCCCAGGGCAGTGAGCTGGCTGGTGTCAGCTGCCACAGGGAACTCTGCAAGTCAAAAGTTAGTCCCCTTACACAATGTTCTGAATTCTTACAAAAAGACAGAGATGGGGGGCGGCACCGATAGTTCAGTCGCTGGTCACATATACTGGGTTCAAATCCAGTCCCAGCCAACTAAAAACAGCAATGAAACTGCAACAAAAAAAATAGCCAGGCTGTGGCAGGCACCTGTAGTCCCAGCTACTTGGGAGGCTGAGGCCAGAGAATCGCTTGAGCCCAAGAGTTTGAGGTTGCTGTGAGCTGTGATGCCACAGCACTCTACCCAGGGCAATAGCTTGAGACTCTGTCTCAAAAAAAAAGAGAGAGAGCTGGGGAGGCTCTAGCTGGGGAGTGAGAGAGAATGGCCCAAGAACAGCCAAAACCAAGCTTAGGAGGGAGGCTGAACTCCAGCTTCCTGGCCATAACCCACAGGCAGGGACCTGCACCTGGAAAGAAGGCTGCACAGTTCTTTGTACAAATTCCACAGCCAGCTTCCCTTCAATAACAATGAAGCACACAACACAAAACCCCAAACTGGTCCAACTAAAGGACATCTGACCTGACCACATCTTTTTGTTTTTAGACAGAGTCTCACTTTGTCACCCTTGGTAGAATGCTGTGGCATCATAGCTCACAGCAACCTCAAACTCTTGGGCTTAAGTGATCACTACAGACACCTGCCACAACACTGGCTGGTTTTAGTTTAATAATATATTAGGCAGCTTTGCTGTGGTAACAACCCCCAAATCTCGGGCTTACTACAGCCAATGCTGTTCTCTCGTGTGACGGTCAAGGTTGCAGCCCAGCGGCTTTAGCTCTGTTGCACGTCTTACACTCGGGCACCCAGGATAAGGAGCAGCTCCCACGGGGAGGCGTGTTCTCACAGCACTCGAGGGCGCGGGTGCCCTTGGGGTGGGGGTGGGGTGGGGGGTCGGTGCCTCTTCACATCCCTTTGCATGGGGAGAAGGGAAACACTCCCCATGTGCGATGTTCGGTGCTCATGGGGTGGGCACTGCAAAAAATCACATAGCTATGAGTAAAGATATATAAAATCCTTGGGGAGGGGTGACAAATAGCTGCACACAAAATACAATGACCCAACACATGAAAAGATTTTTGAATTTAAAAGACACAAAAATCCTAAAAAGTGAAAACTGCAGAGGAATTCAGAGGCCACTGTCCAATTCTCCATACTGCAAAGATCAGGAAAATTGGCAAACTTTTTGTTATAAAGTAATGAGGTCTTCCTATGTCCCCCAGGCTGGCCTTGAGCTCCAAGGCTCAAGCAACACTCCCTCTCCCCTCCTGAACAGCTCGCACAACAGGAGCATTTCACCCTGCCGAGGAAAACCGGCAGGCTCTTCAGGGGCACCAGGGATCCAGTCTGTCGTCTCTATACATGCAGAACAAGGTGTCTAATCGCACAAAGTTCACAACCACACAACTGGAACCCGAGTCAGTCTCCAAAGGGCAGTGAGTCACACAGGTCAGTTGCTGTGGTAACCGCAGATGTCCCTTCAGAGATGGAATCCAAGGACGTCGTGACCAAAGCAGCTGAAGACTTAAGACAGTTGGAGGGCAGCACTGGGCCAGAAAGGCTGCAGTTCAAGGAAGTGAGCAGCTCCTCCCCGACCATCCCCGACAGAACTAAAGTGCTGGACTCCGGGAATGTGTCCAGCTGCCTCAGGCATGCTACACTCCAGGCAGAAGAAAGAGAGGGAGGAGACCTCGGGGGCCTGGCACCCACAGCCTGGTCAGTCACTCCATCTGGTGCACCTTTCTCTCCTGGAGATAATTCTTCCAAAAAGGAGAGGAGCCCACACAGACCAAAAATGCTGGTGTCAGGGATCTGACAAAGTACCTGCCGAAAACACAACAGAAAAGAGGTGGTTAACTGAATTACAATCTTAATCATCCATGGACCTCCCCAACAACATTCAAGGTGAGCCTTTAGATGTGAGTCAACTGTGAAATGCAAGGTTAGCACAGCTACCTGGTCGTTTATAAATCTAACAAATGAGCGTGACATTCTGGCCCTTTCGGCCAGTCCTCCAGCATGAGGCATGCTTGTGGTTAAACACATGCAACTACAGAATGCTTTCATTCATTCAACATTCAGGGAGTGCTCATGGTAAGCCAGTCCCTATGCTGAAAACACAGATTTAAAAACAAATAATGGATATAATTCTGAAGAAAAACAAAATAAACAAACAAAAAGTTGCTTAAGTTCAGTCCTGGGGAAAGGGAAGTAAGGATCCAATTAATGACAGGAATGCACAACCGCAGAAGCAGTGGCAAGGCAGAGTCTTAGTCCCAGAAAGCACGATTCCCTCTACAAGGAAGGGAACCCAGAAAAACTTCATGGAAGATGTCATGTCTGAACTTGGCTTTAATTTGGAGAAGGGGTGCTGATGGGAGTAGGGGAGCAAAAAGCCAGGAGATACAGGTAACCAGAGCATCTGCTATTGCTGATAACAATACCATAACAACAAAAGGAGGGAGGTTGGTTGGAGAGGGGCCTTCCAGGGTTCAGTGTACCTGGAGGGAGGGAGACTAGTGCCCTCACTAGATTTCCAGGTTTCACACATCACCCAGTGTGCCTGGTTCTGGGCAGAAGGGTCTATTTCTTGGCTTCCACCCAGTTCAGGATCTGAAGTTGCCAGAAACCAGTCCTGGGTAGTCTCTTGCTGATGATAGTAATTTAAAAAGTAATCATTTCCGCTGGGCATAGTGACTCACTCCTGCAATCCTGGCACTTTTAGAGGCCAAGGTAGGAGGACCACTTGAGGCCAGGAGTGCAAGACCAGTGTGGTCAATACAGCAAAACCCTATCTCTATTTTTTTTAAAGAAATTATCAGTTATATCTGGAGAAATCTTCCCTTCCTGTCTATCAAGCCAAAGCAGAAAAATTAATGCCAGCTGAGTACCCTAACAAACCAATGCCCATCCAATCCATCCCCCAAACCTTTCTAACCCATCCCCTCCTACTTCAGGCCTCATCATAAAACAGTATACTTCAACTCTGCACTTGACCTTGCACATCTTACCTACATCAACTCTTCTGTGACCCCACACACCACTATCAGGATAGTCTGTTCTTCTTAAAAGGGCTTTAGGCTTTTGTGCACGGCCCTGACTTAGCTTTCTAGCCTCATTTCCTACCATTTCCAGCCATCTTCTTTCCTACATATGTTGGGCTTTTTTAGCATAAGTACAAAAGCATTTGCTTTTCTCTTCTTTACTATGCTCAAAGTTTAGGGAAAGGTAGTCCACAAGTCAACCTGGAAATCCAGTGAGGGCACTAGGCTCCCCCACGGTCCAGGAACACCTCCACGTGGCCGAGAGGCCACTGCTGCCGCTGCCCTTACACTCTGACTCCCGCTCTCTCACTGACTCCCAAATGCCTGAGAAATATATAGCAAGAGTTAGTCCCATTCTAGAGATGAGACGACAGCCCCCAAGAGGCGGTGTGTGCTTAAAGTCACACAGCCAGTAAATGATGGTGTGTCTTCACAGAGCCAATGCCCTTTCCATATAATAGTTACAGGAGACACATGTACAATTAGGAAAAGGAGGCCATCCCAGCTGCTTTCAAACACAAAGGCCAGGCAGCTTTTCCCTACTCAGACCAGCCCCATGCACGTCCCCCAGCCTAGGGGTGTCATCACTCTGTGACTTTTCTGGACAATGGTTCAGTTTAACAGGCCAGTCTCCACAGTTGTTGTCTCATACAGCTTTGTGCCCAGGGCATAAGGGAGGGGAGTAGGAGGCAAATAATCAGGGAAAGTGTCTATACCCCTGGGACTGTGGCTGAGCATCCTGCCCAGAATACACAGCCCCTAAGCTGACGCACCTGGGGTGCTGCAGTGCCCGCAGCAGGGTACTCCTGGGAGGCACCCGGTAGAGTTCTGCCCTGTCCTCATCCTCAAAGTAGACCTGAAAGATGAACAGAGAGGCAAGAGGAAGAGACAAATAAAGGCTCCAGCAGCACTAAGCACCCTGAAGGCAAGCCTAGGGAAAAATTGAAGAGATGGCGACAATGACTAGTTGAATGCCTCCTTTACACAGTTGGAGGGCCTGTGCTGTGCAGTCAGTCCTCCCCATAACCCGGTAAGAAACATCATCAGCTCCGTTTTCCAAAGGCAGAACCAAAGCTCAGAGAAGGGAAATAACCTGCCACCATTAGCAGCGAGGGTGAGGACGATAACTACTCATGCGGGGAGTGGCTGCTGCAGGCAGACTCCACGCAGGATTAGGAGGAGCTGCTCACGCAGGGGGACCCAGCCGCTCAGAAGGTCAGAGTCTGTGCGGGATGAGTCAGGCACATGCTCTGGGACAGCAGCCTGACCGGGGGAGTGCAGAGTCCGAGTGAGGAAGGCTCCATGTAGAAGAGGGGCCAACGGCCATGGGAGGAGGGGAAAGATCAAACAAACAAACACATTAATAACAAGGCCACTGTTACAAATATAGGAAAGGAGGAAACAAATCTGTGGTGTTGGATTAGAACCGGAGATACCAGTGAGACCTTGTGTTCTTACACACACACTCTCCCAGCTGTGAGGCACTAACAAGGCCCTGAGGCAGTCAGACTGCCCCCAACTTCCTTAGCATTAATCAACATGCCTACTGAGGGCGGTGCCTGTGGCTCAGCGAGTAGGGCGCTGGCCCCATATACCGAAGGTGGTGGGTTCAAACCCGGCCTCGGCCGAATTGCAACACAGAAAAATAGCCAGGCGTTGTGGCGGGCACATGTAGTCCCAGCTACTCAGGAGGCTGAGGCAAGAGAATCGCCTAAGCCCAGGAGTTGGAGGTTGCTGTGAGCTGTGACACCACAGCACTCTACTGAGGGCGATAAAGTGAGACTCTTGTCTCTACAAAAAAAAAAAAAAATTAGCCAGACGGGCTCGGCGCCCTTAGCACAGTGGTTATGGCACCAGCCACATGCACCGAGGCTGGCAGGTTCCAACACAGCCCAGGCCAGCTTAACAACAATGACAACTACAACAGCAACAAAAAAATAGCCAGGCATTGTGATGGGCGCTTATAGTCCAGCTACTTGGGACGCTGAGGCAAGAGATCGCTTAAGCCCAAGAGTTTTTTCTTTTTTTAGACAGAGTCTCAAGCTGTCGCCCTGGATAGAGTGCTGTGGTGGCATAGCTCAGAGCAACCTCAAACTCTTGGGCTTAAAAGCGATTCTCCTGCCTCAGCCTCCCAAGTAGATGGGACTATAAGCGCCCGCCACAATACTCAGCTATTTTCTGGTTGTAGTTGTCACTGTTGTTTGGCAGGCCCGGGCTGGATTCGAACCCGTGAGCTCTGGTCTATGTGGCTGGCAGCCTAGCTGCTTGAGCTACAGGCGCCAAGCCTAAGCCCAGGAGTTTGAAGTTGCTGAGAGCTATGACACCACTGCACTCTACTGAGAGCAACATAGACTCTGTCTCAAAAAAAAAAAAAAATAAAGAACCAGGGCTCCTTAGAAACAATAGCTGATACTAGAACTGGGGCAAGGAAACCACAATTTAAACCTGGAACACATTGTGCTGAAAACAAGTGCTTAAGAAATAGAGAAAGTCAAAAGTACATAGAAACAAATTTTTTTTTTTTTTCAGACAGAGCCTCAAGCTGTCACCCTGGATAGAGTTGCAGTGACATCACAGCTCACAGCAACCTCCAATTCCTGGGCTCAAGTGAGTCTCCTGCCTCCGCCTCCCAAGTAGCTGGGACTACAGGTGCCCACCACAACGCCCGGCCATTTTTTGGTTGCAGCCGTCACTGTTGTTTGGTGGGTCCAGGGTGGATTCGAACCCGCCAGCCTAGGTGTACGTGGCTGGTGCCTTAGCCCGTTGAGCCACAGGCGCCAAGCCTGTAAACTGGGATTTAAAAAAAAAAAAAAAAAAAAATCCCAAGAAAATACTATTCATCCTCATAAAAGAAGGAAATTCTGACACATGCTGCAATACATATGAACCCTGAAGACACTGTGCTGAGTGAAATAAGCCACACATACACGGACACAGTGTGGGATTCCACTCATCTGAGGGACTCAGAGTAGTCAGATTCAGGGACAAAGCAGAACAGCGGGCATCATGGAATGGTGGGTATCACAGGGGGGAGACAGCGGGCATCGTGGAATGGTGGGTATCACAGAGGGGAGACAGCGGGCATCGTGGTATGGTGGGTATCACAGAGGGGAGACAGTGGGCATCGTGGAATGGTGGGTATCACAGGGGGAGACAACGGGCATCATGGAATGGTGAGTATCATAGAGGGGAGACAGTGGGCATCGTGGAATGGTGGGTATCACAGGGGGGAGACAGTGGGTATCATGGAATGGTGGGTATCACGGGGGGAGACAGTGGGCATTATGGAATGGTGGGTATCGTGGAATGGTGGGTATCACAGAGGGGAGGGAGGAGAGCTACAGTTTAATAAGTATAGAGTTTCAGTTCGGGATGATTAAAAAGTTTTGGAGATGGTTGATGGTGACGGTCACCAACAATGTAAATATATTTAATGGCACTGAACATCTAAAAATGATTAAAATGATAAATTTTATGTCACACATTTTGCCACAATTTAAAAAAAATTGAGTATTCAACCCCCTCCCCCAACCTGCACTCCAAAAAATATCCCATGGAAGAATGGAAGAAAAGTTCTCTTACCTCCAAATCATTAGGGCAGTACTTCTGCTCTAAGTCCCAGGAGGGTGTTTCACCAAACATCACCATTAGATGATCAATAAACCTAAGGATGTAACATGTACTTTCTGAGTATCAATCAATAACTCACGATCTATCTCCGCACATCAGTCCCCAGATGCCAATTCACAAGAGGGATTAAGAATGTACAACACATGAAATGCAAGCTTAACCCATTTCCACAGCAGTGCCCAAAACTTATCTATTGCTTGTCCTATGATGACATAATTTTCTTTACGTGGACTCAGGTTTAAAACATTTCTTACATTCAGCCACACTGTAAGCACTAACACAATGAAATTACAAGTTAAATTTGCTATAGTCTTCTAATATGTACTTAAATTATTATGCATGTACTACCTAAAATGATTTCATATTTTGCTGGTGATATATGCCACTCTTTGATAAACACTATGTTGTGTTATTAACTAGCCAGTATGAAGTCGACACATGTGTATCAATGCAAATCTAGTTAGTAAAGGCTGAGTCAGCTACAGGATGGAGAGATTATACATGTATTAAACAGGATTGTGTGAAACCCTCTAAACTATCTCTTCCCTCCTCAGCCAAACATCCACCCACCCTCCTGCCAGTAAGTACAGTAAGTACCTGGAGTCCTCATGAAAAGCGGAGATGAAGTCTGACTGGGCATGCTCCGGGTACAGGAAGAGCACGGGCCAGCTTAGCCTGCCCTGGTCATCAAGACTTAGCCTGGCTCCATAGGGGTTCTCAGAGCTGAGTCCATCCAAGAAAAGCTCAGCTAGACCTTCTGAGGCGGAATCTTCATCCTCACAGGCGGCTTCAGAGAGCCTGATGTTCCTAGCCTGGGTTGAAGGGATGAACACACAAACACAAAAACCTTACTGTGTAGAGGACAGAAACCCTTTGCTGAAAAATCAAGAAACCGTAACAATGTGAGCTCCCCGAAGGTTGGCTCTATACCAGACGCATCTTCATGATCACTGCGGCCTGGCACACAGTAGGCACCACTTGTCTAACTCACCTTCACATGGCATCTACCACGTGCTGAACCCCGTGTCATGGAGATGAGCTAGACAGGGCTCCCAGAGAGTCTAGTGGGGAGACAGCTATGGAAATAACTATAAGGTGAGAAGTGGAGCAGTGGAAATGCAGACAATGGAATAATTCGGTCTGGGCATGGAGGTGACTGAGAAATGCTAGGCCTTGAGCAATGACTTTGAAAGGCACAGAAGTTGGAGGTGGGACATTTGGGAGGATGAGCAGTACACTCCAAGGAACAGCATGTGTAAAAGCACAGAAAAGATCAAGAGTGTGACCTGCTGCACAAAAATGTCAATGTTTCGGTTTAGCTGGGGATGAAATATTAGAACATTAGAAATAACATATGCTGACTTAATCTTGACTGTCTCATAGAAATGAGGGTAAATCAAGGGTCTGAATGGTAAGTAGTGTCACCGCTTACGTATCTGTGAGGGTTCTTAAGGTTAGCACACAAGAGGAAATTACATGTAACCAAAACTACCTTTGATGATATCCTCTAAATCAGGGCTTAGCAAACATTTTCCCAAGTCTGGAATGCAGTGGCCTGAACATAGCTCCCTATAAAAACTCCTGGGCTCAAGCAATCCTCCTGCTTCAGACTCGGGAGTAGCTGGGACTGCAGGTATGTGCCACTATGTGTGGGTAATTTTTAAAACATTTTCTGTACAGATGTTGTCACTCTATGTTTTTTTTTGTTTTTTTTTCTTTTGAGACACAGTCCCACTTTGTCACCCTCAGTAGAGTGCTGTGGCATCACAGCTCACAGAAACCTCAAACTCCTGGGCTCAAGGGATCCTCCTGCCTCAGCCTCCCAAGTAGCTAGGACTATAGGCACCTGCCACAACGCTCGGCTGTTTTTAGAGACAGAGTCTCACTCTGGGTCAGGCTGGTCTCAAGATACATTATGACATAGCCTTTAAGAATAAGGACTTGGCTCTGACACACAATAGCTGTGTGAGGTTTCCTCTCCCCTCTATTCATCATCTAGCAAAACAGGAGCAAGGAGACCCACAACAGAAGATTAAATGAGATAACGCTTAACCCAGAGCAAAGAGTCAGTACAGCAGTCCCCCTTAGCCATGCTTTCACTTTCTAGTTTCAGTTACCACAGTCTGAAATATCAAATGGAAAATTCCAGAAATAACAGTAAGTTTTAAAATGCACTGTTCTGAATAGCATAATGAAATCTCATGTTATCTGCACCATCCCACCCAGGTTCTGAATCAGCTATTCTCCAGCATATCAGAATTGTAAACACTAATACTAAGTAACCACCCATTAGTCACTCAATAGCCGTCTCAGTCATCAGATTGACTACTGCAGTATCACAGTGCTTGTGTTCAAGCAACCTTTATTTTACTTAATCATGACTGGAAAACACAATAGCAATGATGTTGGCAATCTGGATATGCCAGACAGAAACCTTACAGTGCTTGCTCTAAGTGGAAAGGTAAAAGTTCTCAACAAAATAAGAAAAAAAATCATATGCTGAGGTTGAAATCATATGCATGAAACTGTGAAGCAGGAAAAAGAAACTCATGCTAGTTTTGCTTTGAATCTCAAACTGCTAAAGGTACATTTTCCATCTTAACTAAGGTGCGCTTAGTTAAGATGGAAAATGCACTAAATCTGTGGATGGAAGACATGAACAGAAACATGTCGTGTTTGACAGCAATTGGGTTTGGTACTATGGGAGATTTCAGGCAGCCACTGGGGGTCCTGGAAAGCAGCTCCCTTGGACACGGGAGGCTACTGTGCATGCTACAGAGACCCACACATGGGAGAGATGACTAGAGCCTGGGCTCCTCTATCACTGCTTCACCAAGCAGAAAGAAAACAAACAAATCCAGTCAGGTAAAGCATCCCTAGAGAGGTGTCCCACAGCTTAACAGAATCAGTGGATTTAGCAGGACACCAAGAACCTCAGTTTGAGAACTCACCTTGATGGCCTGGAGTAAAGCCTCATTCTGATTCTGCTCCTTCTTCTCTTTCAACTTGGCTTTCCTCAGATCCCTTTGTTCAGTTCGCTAAAAATACAATTCAGATACATCAGCTGTAGGGACCTGACTTCCTCTTCTATGGCCCCAGCCTGCTCTGAATTCCTATCTCTGGTCTCTCTGCCCCGTGCTTCTGTGTCAAGGGAGGCTAGCGGCTGGATTCAGTTCAATAAATACTTACAAAGCACATCGTAGGTGTCAGGTTCAGTGGCAGCAGAAATTTAAAATCCAGTTCTTGTACTTAAGGAGCTTGGTGTACAGAGGGGGGGGAACAGATGAGTGAAGAGCCAAGTGTAAGAGATGTGTCACATGTCACTCTGGAGGTATGAACTGAGTGCTATGGAACACTGACACTGCTCCCTTACCCAGACAGGAGATTCCACCAGGTAAATGAGCAAAGGCGTTCGTAGAATTGGCACCTGGGCAGACAAGTAGCCTACAGGAAATATCAACTCCTCGGATATGGCTGGAATATTGGCTAATACACTAGAAAAACCCAGGGCAAGAATTTATCAGAGGTGCTGCTTTTTGCACAATTGTAATCCATGAGAGAAAACTACCATTGGTCTACTCAATCTGGCAGAAATATAATTTAGATTTCTTTGGTGATATACCACAAACCCCTGCTCTTACCCTAAGGATTGTAGATTACTAGGAATCAGCAAACATTTGCTACAACGGGCCAGACAGTAAATATTTTAGGCTTTGCAGACCATGCATAGTCTCTGTAGCACATTATCTAGTTTTGCTTATAATGTTTTAAAAATGTGACAGCTGGGGCCATCTGTGGTGGCTCATACCTATAATCCCATCACTTTAGGAGGCTGAGGTGGGAAGAATGCTTGAGACCAGCCTGGGCAACACAGCAAGACCCTGTTATGGTAGCCTGTGCCTGTAATCCCATCACTTGGAGGGCTGAGGTGGGAGGATCACTTGAGTCCAGGATTTCAGGGTTATCTGTTTTGTTTTTTGTTTTTGGGGGTTTTTTTGGCCAGGGCCGGTTTGAACCCTCCACCTCCAGTATATGGGGCCGGCACCCTACTCCTTGAGCCACAGGCGCCACCGAGGATTTCAAGGTTATGATGAGCTATGGAAGTACCACTATACTCTAGCCTAGGCAATAGAACAGAATCTGTCTCTTCAAAAATAGAGCATGTTCCTGTATAGAAACAGGCTACAGACTAGATTGGGCCTGTGGGTCAAATTTGCTGATTCTTGCTCTAAAATACAGAACCAACCATCCCCCATCTTTTCTGAGGACTAACATAGATCTTTTTCTGGTGAATTAAATCTACCCTTTCAGGGAGATAGTGGCTGATAATTCCTGGCCATTATTCTCCAATCCAGTCTGTCAAGGGAGAGCTGTTAATATCTGTCAAGAAGTTTGATCCCACATCCAAGGGTCCCCCTTGAAATGGTCAAAGACTATGGTCAACTTTGCCTTCACTGTTGGGCTAGATCTCACCACAGTGTCTAGTCCACAATAGAGAATGATGAAGATGGATAATTTGAATACTGTCCCAAATTGCTCTTACTCTGATTTACAGAATGTGGCTTTTTACTGTCTTATCTAAAATTTGCGATCTTGGCAACCCATACAATGCAGAATATCTGCCAATTCAGAGGAAACTGAAATGTTGGGTTTCCTTTTTGAAAAAAAAAAAAAATCTGGGTGGCATCTGTGGCTCAAAGGAGTAGGGCACCAGCCCCATATGCTGGATGTGGCGGGTTCAAACCCAGCCCCGGCCAAAAACTGCAAAAAAAAAAATCAACTTTACTGAAGTATAATCTACAGATTTTAAGTGTACAGTTCAATAAGTCTTGATAAATGTATACATCTGAGTGCTCAACACTTCAATTGAGGTACAGAACCTTTCTACCTTTAGAAACATCCCTCGTACCTCTTTACATTCAATCTCATACAAAAAAAATAAAAACAGGCTCGGTGACCGTAGCTCAGTCAGTAGGGTGCGAGCCACATACACCGAAGCTGGCGGGGCTGAGCCCAGCCTGGGCCAGCTAAACAACAATGACAACTGCAACCAAAAAATATCCAGGCATTGTGGCAGGCACCTGCAGTCCCAGCTACTTGGGAGGCTGAATCAAGAGAATCATTTAAGCCTAAGAGTTTGAGGTTGCTGTGAGCTGTGATGCCATGGAACTCTACTGAGGGTGACATAATGAGACTTTGTCTTAAAAAAAATAAATAAATAAAAACAATAGCTGGTTGCCATGGTGTGTGTTGATAGTCCCAGCTATTCAAGAGGCTAAAGAGGGAGGATCACTTGAGCTCAAGAGTTGGAAGCTGCAGTACACTATGACCAAGCCACTGCACTCTAGCCCGGACAACAGAGTAAGATCTCAACGTTTTAAAAAATAAAACTATAGGGCGGCGCCTATGGCTCAGTGAGTAGGGCGCTGGCCCCATATACCGAGTGTGGTGGGTTCAAACTTGGCCCCAGCCAAACTGCAACAAAAAAATAGCCGGGTGTTATGGCAGGCACCTGTAGTCCCAGCTACTTAGGAGGCTGAGGCAAGAGAATCGCTTAAGCCCAAGAGCTGGAGGTTGCTGTGAGCTGTGACGCCATGGCACTCTGCCGAGGGTGACAAAGTGAGACTCTGTCTCTAAAAAAAAAATAATAAATCTATAAAATACAATGTATTTTTATATATTGATATTGTAGCCTACTAGCTTGTTGAACTTGCTTATTAGTTCCAATAACTTTTTAGTGGATAACTCAACATTTTCTTTTTTTTAGAGAAAAAAAAAGAACCCGCCACCCTCAGTATATGGAGCTGGTGCCCTACCCACTGAGCCACAGGCGCCGCTTAATACCTCAAAATTTTCTATATGCAAGTCACATTATCTGCAAAGAGTTTTACTTATTTTTCTCTTTCATTTTTTGAAGAATAGGTGTGCTGGGTATGAAATCCTTACTTGACAGTTTTTGTCTTTCAGAACTTTGACTTTGTCATTTTATTACCTTCTGGCCTTCATAGTTTCTGATGAGGAATCAGCTGTTAATTTTGTTGAGGATCTTCATCTCTGGTGAAGAGTCATTTCTCTTACTGCTTTTAAGATTTTCTTTTTTCTCGTTTTACAACAGTTAATGATCTAGGTGTAGATCGCTTTAAGTTTATTCTACTTGGAGTCTGCTGAACTTCTTTCATATATAGATTACTGTTTTTCATCAAATTTGGGGGCGTTTTGGTCATTATTTCTTCAAATATTCTTTTGCCCATTTCTCTCCTCTCTTTCATTATGCCTTTCTTTGTATGCTTGATGGCACCCTATACGTCTTTTATTCATCCATCTTTTTTTTTTCCCATTCTGTTCCTCACAATTACCTTACCTGATCTAGCTTCCAATTTGTTGATTCTTTGCCTGCTCAGATCTGTTGAGCCCTTCTAGTGAAGTGTTAATTTCAGTTATTAGATTCTTTTTAATAATTTATCTTCATTGATATGGTGAGACTTTGTTCTTATATTCTTCTTTAGTTCTTTAGATACTGTTTCCTTTCGTCCTTATTACAGAACATATTTAAATTAACTGGTTTAAAGTCTTTGTCTAATAAGTCATCTACGTCCAGGCTTTTTCTAAGACAGATTATATTTTTTCTTCCTTTGTATGGGCCATATTGTCTTGTTTCTCTGCATGTCTTGTGATTTTTTTTCTTTTGTTGATAACTAGATACTATAAATAATGTGGCAACTCTAGAAATCAGCTTCTCTCTCTTCCCCAGGGTTTGTTCTTGTTACTGTTGATGTTTAGGGACTTTTATGAACCAAATCTATGAAAGTCCACTTCTGTTTATGTGACCACTAAAGTCTCTACTTATTAACTTAGTAGTCAGCTAATGACTCAATCAAGAGACTTCCCTACATGCCCAAGGCAATAAGTGTTCCAATATTTCCTCTGTGTACCTGCTGGAGCACACACTGTTAACATTCACCTAAGCAGTTTGTAATTTTACCCTGGCCTCCATTCCTGCTTGCACAGAACCTCTGAGAACTCCTAGCTCCTCAGTCTTTCCTGGGCACATGTAGCCCTGGGCACACATTTGACTGTCTAGATTCTCAGAAATATTACAGCTTTCAAAGCTACTACAGAATCTCATTTCCCAGCTTTTCCTTTGCTATAGCTATTATCCACTGCCTCAGGTAAATGCAACTGCCTCTGGTTTGGGGACTTTTTTCCTAGAATTCTAAAATCTTTCCTGAGCTTCTAATTGTATTTTTTTTTTTTTTGAGACAGAGTCTCATTCTGTCACCCTTGGTAGAGTGCCATGGCGTCATAGCTCACAGCAACCTCAAACTCTTGGGCTTAGGTGATTCTCTTGCTTCAACCTCCCAAGTAGTTGGGACTATAGGCGCCCACTACAACACCTAGCTATTTTTAGAGATGGGGTCTCAGTCTGGCTCAGGCTGGTCTGGAACTCCTGAGCTCAAGCAATCCACTCGCCTTAGCCTCCCAGAAGGCTGTGATTACAGGCATGAGCCACCATACCTGGCCTACTGAGCCTCTAATTGTTGACAAATCCCCACTTCCCATCCTCCACAACCCCCAACCTGCATAAAAAACTTTTCATATGGAGTGAGCTCTATGTCACGTCACGTATCGCATGTTATCACTCCACTGAAGACTGGAGTCCTCCCGGGAGCCATCAGACACTCAAATAATGACAGTTCTCCAGGAGCGGAACCCACTTCTGCCTCCTCTGGTGGCTGCCAGGCTGCTCATTTTCACCACATCTATGGGCTACTGGCTTCCAAGGCTTATCATGGAACTGGGGAGGGATTAAAGATGAGAGTAGAGCAAGTTAAAATGCAAAAATACCTTGGTATTCTTACTGAGGCTCAGCTGTTTTTCTTTAATAAACACTCCCCAGATTGCAGTAAGCCTCTGGTTCATCTCCAGAGTTCTGGAAAAGTTGGTTCTGACAATTTTTGTCAGTTTTCTCACTGACTTCACAGAGGAAAGGCTTTCTTTCTTTTTTTTTTTTTGAGACAGCGTCTCACTACATCGCGCTAGGCAGAGTGCCCTGGTGTCACAGCTCACAGTGACCTGAAACTCCTGGGCTTAAGCGAGTCTCTTGCTTCAGCTTCCCAAGTAGCTGGGACTATAAGTGCCTGCCACAATGCCCAGCTATTTTTTTGTTGCAGTTGTCATTGTTGTTCGGCAGGCCTAGGCTGGGCTCCAACCTGCCAGCTCTGATGTATGTGGCTGGCACACTAGCCACTGAGCTACAGGCGCTGAGCTGAGGAAAGGATTTTTTTTTTTTTGGGAGACAGAGCCTCAAGCTGTCACCCTGGATAGAGTGCAGTAGCATCACAGCTCAAAGCAACCTCCAATTCCTGGGCTCAAGCAAGTCTCCTGCCTCTGCCTCCCAAGTATCTGGGACTACAGGTGCCCGCCACAACGCCTGGTTGTTTTTTGGTTGCAGCCATCATTGTTGTTTGGTGGGCCCGGGCTGGATTCGAACCCGCCAGCTCAGGTGTACGTGGCTGGCGCCTTAGCCCGTTGAGCCACAGGTGCCGAGCCAGAGGAAAGGATTTTTGACAGTCTTTATTTCACACTGTCAATAACATCACCTCTATTTTTTATCTACCTATTTTATCAATTACTGTGAAAGAGGGATGCTGACATCTTCACCTATTTGTGGATTTATATCTTCCTTCCATTTTGCTTCATATATTTTGAAGCTGTTGTTATTAGGTGACTACCCATTTAAAATTGTTAAATCTTCTTATAAGCTGATCATTGTATCATTTAAAAAATTCCTTATTTTATCTCTGGGAATGCTGCCTTGAAGTCTACTTTACCTGATATTAATATAGCCACATGACATCTGTTGCTTCCTATGCCAAGCGCATAGGAATGCAGAATCAATTTATACTCAGACATAGGGGAATAATTCAGCTGTTCAGTAAGCAATATCGTCCTCGTGCAAACATCATACACTTACACAGACCTGCACAGTACAGCCCACTACATACCTAGGCTACATGATACAGTCTATTACTCCAGGGCTACAAACCTGTACAGCATGTTACTGTACTGATACTGTGGGTAATTATAACACTGGTAAGTATTTGTGTATCTAGACATAGAAAAGGTGCAGTAAAAATATAGCATTACTGGGCAGCGCCTGTGGCTCATGGAGTAGGGCACCAGCCCCATATACCAAAGGTGGTGGGTTCAAACCCGGCCTCGGCCGAACTACAAAACAGACAAATAGCCGGGCGTTGTGGCGGGCGCCTATAGTCCTAACTACTCTGGAGGATGAGGCAGGAGAATCGCCTAAGACCAGGAGTTGGAGGTTGCTGTGAGCTGTGTGACGCCACGGCACTCTACAGAGGGCGATAAACTAAGACTCTGTCTCTACCCCCCACAAAAAAAGCATTACAGTTTGTATTGGGACCACTGGCATATACGTGGTCTGCTATTGACTGAAAACATTATTACATGGCACAGGAGTATGCTACTCCTATCTGTACCACATATTCTTGCTTTACCTCTGTAACTATTGACTTGTCTGTGTCCTCCACAGAGTTCCAAAGGTAGGGATGGATGTGGGGTTTGTTTTTTAAAGACAGACTCTCTCACTTTGTTGCCCCAGTTGGACTGTAGTTGCTCAATCACAGGTCACCACAGCCTCCAACTCTTGGGCTCAAGTGATTCTCTCCTGCCTCAGTCTCCCCAGTAGCTAGGATTACAGGTGCACGCCACCACACCCAACTAATTTAATTTTTTTGTAGAGATGAGGTATTGCCATGTTGCCCAGGCTGGTCTCAAAATCGCAGCCTCAAGTGATCTTCCCATCTCAGTTTCCCAGAACACTAGAATTACAGGCAGGAACCACCATGTACACCTTGGCTTTTGATGTAAAGAAACAAAGTTTTAAAGAAAAAGTTTACAATGGCCTGAGAGACATAATCTGGGAAAAAATAATTAATGCTAATTGGCTGCTAACTTTCACAAACCTTTAGCTTGTCTGCTTTAGCCCTCACTTCCAGAAGCTTCTTCTCTTTGGCATCTACTTGCAGCCCCTCGTCACACCAGTTCACAGCTTCAGCAAAGTGTTTCAGTTCCAGATGGCAAAGAGCACCTGTAGGACTCAGAACCCTTAAAATCCAGGAAAAACACGCATGGAAGGAACCTGCCATGAGCAGGAATTCCACACCCACCTGCTACCAGCTGCACCCCAGTGGGAAAATGAAGGATAATGCCCCTTCTACTGCTGTCCCCGGATAAGAAAGAGTATTTTTTTGTATCCTATATCAGAAAGACCCCCAGACCCCATTCAGCTTAAAACTCCTCTAAGTCTCCCTGGTATTAAAACCTCCTAAAGTAGGGAAAGCTACAGTTACTGGCAAAGAGCACAAGCTTAGGAATCAGACAGATCGGGCAAGTCATGTACCAGCTAGACCAGTGGTTCTCAACCTTCCTAATGCCGCGGCCCTTTAAGACAGTTCCTGTGGGTCGCAACCCACAGGTTGAGAACTAGACCTTAGGCAAAGAACCAAGTATCTCTGAATGTCGGGGTCCTCAGCTGCAAACAGGAAGAATAAAGCCCATCTCAGAGGACTTTTACAATGGAGACCAGAATGAATTTGCCTCAGCCATTTGTCAAGGTATTGGCAAGATCAAAGACTCTCTCCTAATTTTGTTCTTTATGAGAGCAAAAGCTGCCTCTCTTTTCTATCAAGAATTTTCTTAGGCCAGGCATGGTGGCTCATGCCTGTAGTCCCAGCTCCTCGGGAGGCTAAGGCAGGAAGACTGCTAAGACCCAGAAGTCTTGAGGCCACAGTGACCTATGATCACACCACCACAATCCAGCCTGGGCAACAGAGTGAGACCTTGTCTTTAAATTTAAAAAATAAATAAATAAATAAAAATAAAAAATTAATGTAATGACGTTCATTTTTCTAAAATTAACCTTTTTAGGCTTTCCACAAAATTGCACAATCACAGAATAGTAAGGGCTTAGATGTCAACAGAGTCTAACCCCATCTTGCAGAGATGAGTAAACTGATACTCAGAGTGGGTGTCTTACCAAGATCATATTGGAAAGTAAAACTAACAACTGAATCAAGGATTATACAATTCCAGCCGGAGGCTAATTCCACGGGACTACACTCAATTTCCCTGCTAATCTTTGTTCAGTAACTTCTTTCCCTGCAGCTGAGGGATGGGGATCTACTTACGACTCCACAACCAAGAGCACTTGAAGAGGCACAACTTCAATAAAGCATTTTAAGCAGGTCCATGGGAATAAGGGGAGATTAAAATGTGATGAATACATTAAAGTTTGCAAAGAGATTTTCTTTTCTAAAGAAAAGGTGAAGTATAAAAGTAATAAAAGCACTGTTATTACACAAAAAGGTCAGAATACAGGAGAAAAAAATAATCTGGGAACACTAAAGCATCAGAGTTATCAGCAAAGGTCCCATAACTTATCTTTTAATTAACATTAACATGGCATTTGAAGATCTCACCTTTCAATCAGCTACTATGGAAAAAAATTAGAATGTGACTTTTGGAGCTGCTTTCTTTTAATTAATTTGAATCATTATTAATTTAAAATGTGGAGTTTCAATTTCTCTACAAATTCTTAAAATATAAAGGGTCAGATCATCCTCTAAGGTATTCTTTTCAAAGTGGCATGTTGCTATTGATAAGGAATGGGAATTTAATATCAAGATTACGAAAATAACGTGACTTCATTAGTATCCTAGCACCTTGGTATCAAAGCTTCACAACTTTTGGTACAGTGAGTGCTAGCGTTTCCATAGTGACAATTACACTACAGTTGCACAAGACTTACCTCTCACTATTGCTTTGAGGTGGCAGGGTTTTAGCTTTCTGGCAGCTGTCGCATCATTGAGAGCAGAACGAAAATTGCCTTTAAAAAACCCATTTAATGAAAGAGAGAATAAATTCTGGCATCAAAATGTTTGCAAAATTTTGTGTGTAATGACAAAGACACTCTTGAACAATCTTGGAGAAATATAAATCAGTGCAACTGCTTTTAGAAAAATATGATGCGTTTATGAGAAGCCTTAAAAATGTTTATAACATTAGGCAAAGCACACAGTAACTATAAATGGCTAGTAGGCACATGAAAGATGTTTAATATCACTAATGGTTAGGAAATTAAAATTTACATGAAATTACTAAAAATTAAAGACAGATAATATATAGTACTCATAAAGATATAGAAAAAGGACATATGTGCTAAATCAGAGAACAGCTTAGCATGCACTTTGTACGTGGTTTTCTTTTTTTTTGAGACAGAATCTCACTCTCTTGCCAGGGCTAGAGTGCAGTGGTATATCATTATAGCTCACTGCAACCTCAAACTCCTGACCTCAAGCAATCCTCCTGCCTTCACCTCCCCAAGTGCTGGGATTACAGGCATGAGCCACTGCTCAGGGCCTGTACATCTGCTTTAACCCAATAATTTTCTTCTAGGAAACTATTCTTACATACTTGTAAAAATGTGCAAGGATAAATGCCAAAGCACATTAACTGTAGTGTTACTTTTAATTGGGAAAAGATGGAAATAGTCTAAATATCCTTAATTTGGTAATAATTAAAATACATTATGGTAAATCCATACTATGGGGCCCTTAAAAAGAATGAGACAGATCTGTAGATAAGAAACACAGTATGGGTGGTGCCCGTAGCACAGTGGGTAGGGTGCCGGCCACACACAATGATCAGGGCTGGCGGGTCTGAACCCAGCCTGGGCCAGCTAAAACAACGATGACGGGGTGGCGCCCGTGGTTCATCAGCCCCATTTTACTGAAGGTGGCAGGTTCAAACCCAGACTCAGCTGAACTGCAAAACAGAAAAACAGCCAGGCATTATGGTCCCCTATAATGGTCTCCTATAATGGTCCACTATGGCACCTATAGTCCCCGCTACTCAGGAGGCTGAGGCAAGAGAATTGCCTAAGCCCAGGAGTTGGAGGTTGCTGTAAGCTGTGTGACACCACGGCACTCTACCGAGGGCAATAAAGTGAGACTCTGTCTCTACAACAACAACAACAAAAAAAAAACGACAACTGCAACAATAAAAAAAAAAAAATAGCTGGGCATGTGGCAGTTGGCTATAGTCCCATCTACGTGGGAGGCTGAGGAAAGAGAATCGCTTAAGCCCAAGAGTTTGAGGCTGCTGTGAGCTGTGATGCCACAGCACTCTACCAAGGGCGACAGCTTGAGACTCTGTCTCAAAAAAAATAAACACAATAATATGTCTATGCTATTGTATTTTAAGTGGTGGTTCCACATGTACAGGAGGAGCCTATTTTTGTAAAACAAACAAAATATACAAACATAAATATGTATTTGTAAATGTATTTTAAAGAAGGTATGCAGGCTTGGTGCCCGTAGCACAGTAGTTAGGGCACTGGCCACATATACCAAGGATGGCAGGTTCAAACCCAACCTGGGCCAGCTAAACAACAATGACAACTGCAGCAACAACAAAAAAAATAGCTGGGCGTTGTAGCGGGTGCCTACAGAAGGCTGAGGCAAGAGAATCACTTAAGCCTAAGAGTTTGAGGGTGCTGTGAGCTGAGATGCCACAGCACTCTACAGAGGGTGACATAGTGAGGCTCTGTCTCAAAAAAAAAAAAAAGGTATGCGATCGCACACATACCAATTATCCAAATTAGAAAGATTAAGAGGTTGACTTTATTTTCTGGTTTATACGATAAATATTACTTAGTAGTTTAGTATTTACCTATTAATTTTGCTTCTAAAATTCTAGCTTAGGGGTCAGCAAAATTTTTCTATAAAGGGCCAGATAAATACTTCAGGCTTTGTAGGCCACATGTGTTCTATCACACATTCTTTGTTTTTTTTTTTTACAATCCTTTAAAAATGCAAGAAACATTTTTAGTTCACAGCAACCCAGGGGCAGGTAGGGGAAGGTGGGCAGATACAGCCTGTGAATCAGTTCCCCAATACTGCTTTAGCCTAAGGAATAGTCAAAATTATTGGAAAAATTTAATGACTTTGTTCATTTTGCATTCTTTTAAACTACAAATCAACAATAGTAGAATAATAAAGCAAATAGTGTAGACAGTGTTATGTCCACTGATACAATTTTATGTAGCTTTTAAAATAGTATTCAGAAATTATTTTGGTCAGGTGTGGTGGCTCACACCTATAATCCTAGCACTCTGGGAGGCTGAGAGGGGAGGATCCCTTGAGCTCAGAAGTTTGAAACCAGCCTGAGCAAAAAAGCAAGACCCTATCTCTACTAAAACCAGAAAAAAAAAACCAGCCATGCATGATGATACATGCCTGCAGTGCCATCTACTTGGGAGGCTGAGGCAGGAGCATCACTTGAACCCTGCAGTATGAGGGTCCAGTGAGCTATGATGATGCCACTGCAATCTACCCAGAGACAGGGAGACAGAGCGAGACTCTGTCTCCAAAAAAAAAAAAAAGAAAAGAAATAATGCTTAATGAAAGGTAAAACTATTATAAAATTGAGGCTGGGCACCTCAACCCCAGCACTTTGGGAAGCCACAGGAGGAGGATTGCTTGAGGTCAGGAATTCAAGACTAGCCTAATCAACATAGTGGGGTCCGTATGAAAAATAAAAAGAAATTAGCTGGGCATAATGGCACACACCTGTAGTTCTAGGTGCTACTCAGGAGGCTGAGGCAGGAGGAGTTCAAGTGTCCAGTGAGCTATGATCACACCACTGAACTCCAGCCATGGCAACAAAGCAAGACCTTACCTCTATTAAATAAAAATAAAATTAAGCAGGCTTGACACCTGTAGCACAATGATTACAGCACCAGCCACACACACCGAGGCTGGCGGGTTAGAACCTGGCCCCAGCCAGCCAAACAACAATGACAACTGCAACAAAAAATAGCAGGGCGTTGTGGTGGGCGCCTGTAGTCCCAGCTACTTGGGAGGCTGAGGCAAGAGAATCGCTTAAGCCCAAGAGTTTGAGGCTGCTGTGAGCTGTGACACCACGGCACTCTACCAAGGGCAAGATAGTGAAACTGTCTCAAAAAAATAAATAAAATTAAGTAACATAAACACTATACAAAACTGGAAGAACTGCAGGATCTTGACTATAAGGAAAAAAACACATATATAAAAGAGATCCAACTTCTGTTTAAAGGAGGGAAACTGGACACATATTTAAACTCAAACCCCACCCCCAAAAGCCATAAAACCAAAGTAACAAAGAGATAAGAACACAGAACACATTTGAAAAGCTGGAAAACAGAGAAGGACTAACTGATGTATCAGGCTGGAGAAAGCAAACTTCTAAGCCAGCAGAGGAAAAACCCAAAAGCTACTAAGGTGTACTACAGAAACTACAAAAAGTACTCAGGACTCAGAAACTGATGATACCAGGTACCTGGCAGGGGCAGGAGGTGATTTGAAAATTTACTTATGAAGTAGTCAAATCCCCATTTTCCTTACCCCTCTGCTGTGGCAGAGACCCACTTCTTTTCCATTCTGGCAGTGGCCTAGAGATTTGTTCTATGCAGACAATAAAACAGCACGACTAGGACCCTCGTGCACTCTGTGATTCAGTAAAGGAAATACTAAATGTTGAGCCCTTAGCCCTCTTCCCCTACTTGGTTCCCAAAGCATCAGCAGCCAGGATTTCCAAAAAGAAAAAATCAGGTAAGAAGAGAAATATCAATTCAAGAAAAATTCCTGGAAACACGAGTTCTCGTAATGAAAAGGTCTGGGACCACACACACTGAGGCATGATGTTATGAAATTCAACACACCTGCCTTTCAAAAATGCGAAAGTCTCTTCCAGGTCCTCTCTAAACTGTACAAAAAGAAACATGGGTCTAACCTGTCACCAGCAACAATGCCAAATAATCAGCTTTTCCCAAAGTCACAACTGCAGAATATCCCTGCATGATGTTAGTGTTAACTGAAGAGGCTCACAAAACTTGAGAAACCCTGGGTAAGGTTCTTTGTTGAAGGTCACCTCTACAAATCTCCAAAAAAGGAGGTTTTTTCCAAACTTTCTTAACCAAGAAATGTTTTTTTTTTTTTTGAGACAGAGCCTCAAGCTGTCACCCTGGATAGAGTACTGTAGCATCACAGCTCACAGCAACCTCCAATTCCTGGGCTCAAGCGAGTCTCCTGCCTCCACCTCCCAAGTAGCTGGGACTATAGGTGCCCGCCACAATGCCCAGCCATTTTTTGGTTGCAGCCGTCATTGTTGTTTAGCGGGCCCGGGCTGGATTCTAACCTGCCAGCTCAGGTGTACGTGGCTGGCGCCTCAGCCCGTTGAGCCACAAGTGCCAAGCCCAAGAAATGTTTTTTACTTCAAGGGTCCCACACCAGGTGCAGTGGCTCACGCCTGTAATCCTAGCAGAGGCAGAGGCAGGTGGATTGCTTGAGCTCACAAGTTAGAGACCAGCATGATCAAAAGTGAGACCCCATCTCTAGTAAAAATAGAAAAAACTGAGGCTAGAGGATTGCTTGAGCCTGAGTTGGAGATTGTTGTGAGCTATGACACCATGGCACTCCAGGGTGACAGCCTGAGACTCTCTCTCAAAAAAAAAAAAAAAAAAAAGGATCCCACAGAATACTCTTTTGAGAAATTCTCCTTTAGATTAATATAGCTTCTCTCACTCAGAGATCTCAATTGCCTTATCATTCCAGCATTATTATTATTATTATTATTATTATTTTTGAGACAGAATCTTATTACGTTGCCCTCAGTAGAGTGCTGTGGCATCACAGCTCACAGCAACCTCAAACTCTTGGGCTTAAGCTATTCTCTTGCCTCAGCCTCCCAAGTAGCTGGGACTACAGGCGCCCGCCACAATGCCCAGCTATTTTTTTTTTGCAGTTGTCATTGTTGTTTAGGTGGCCCAGGCTAGGTTTAAACCTGACAGCCTTGGAGTATGTGGCTGGCACCATAACCACTGTGCTATGGGCACCAAGCCAATCCTTACAGCATTATTAAAAAGAGAGTAATACGCTAGAAAAAATATATATTTTCTGACAGAACAGAAGCATTTGGGCTCAAAAATCTCATATTCTACTAACTCATACATCAAATACCTTACCAGAGTGACTAAGTCACATTTTTGGTTCAGACAGTAGTAAGTACACAATCTATCACGTTTTCCTTTTTACCACATCTACCTGAAAGATCAAAGCTCAATTAGAGTAAACTAGTTTAGATTTCTGAGATAAACAATTCTTCCTCTGACACTCTTAAACCTTCACCAGCCATCATAGTGGTTTTATCAAACGTTAATTCTTGAGAAAGCACATAATAATGAAGTCAATTACCCAGATAGTACTGTGCTGCTGCCCGGTTGGTGTGAAGGACAGCATTCAAATCAGGATCTGCACATTTCTTCTTCAATCCTTCAGTGTAAGAAATCACAGCTTTCTTATAGTCTTTTTCTTTAAAGTAATCATTGCCCTCATCTTTATAAGTCTTGGCCTGTTCTGCAAAGAAAAGGAGAAATAATCACTATTTCCTATTAATAGGAATCCTAATCACTATTAACAGGGCCCTTAAAAATAGATTCTAAATCATGCACTAATGTAATATATGATAAACCAATATGGAAAGAAAACTAAAAATTAATGCTATGATAAAAATGAGTATCAACATGGAGAAACAAAGTCGTGCTAATTCCAAATACCTGATGTGGGAGATTACTAAGTGCTTACAAGACCTGGAAGCGTAAAGGGAAAAAGTACACCTATCCTAGCTCTTGAAGAAAGGACTTTTTTTTTAATTACTAAAGAAATAGGAACTGGGGTGGAATTATGCATGTTTTTGCTTATGTTGTTTCATTCTCAGGAATGCAAATTTCCCTCATCACTTTACAAAATTTTTAAGATTTTGGGGCTCACCACCCAAAGCTCAGCAGCTAGGACGCCATCCACATACACCAGAGCTGGCGGGTTCAAATTCAGCCTGGGCCAAAAACAACAATGACAACTACAAAAAAAAAAAAATAGACAGGTGTTGAGGCTGGCACCTGTAGTCCAAGCTGCTTGAGAGGTTGAGGCAAGAGAATCGCTTGAACCCAAGAGTTTGAGGTTGCTGTGAGCTATGGTGCCATAGCACTCTGCCCAGGGTGACAGCTTGAAACTCTGTCTCCAAAAAAAAAAAAAAATTGTTAAGATTCTCTCTGGGAGGCTGAGGTGGGTAGATTGCTTGAGCTTACAGGTTCAAGACCAGCTTGAGCAAGAGCAAGACTGCGTCTCTACTAAAAAAAAAAAAAAAAAAAAAAAATAGAAAAACTGAGAAAAGAGAATCACTTGGGCCCAAGAGTTGGAGGTTGCTCTGACCTATGACACCATGGCACTCTATCCAGGGCGACAACTTGAGACTCTGCCTCAAAAAAAAAAAAAAAGGATTCAGGTGACATATCCAATCTGTTATAAGCCTACTTCTGCCCCAAACAGCACCCACTATATAGCTATAGCATAAAGCTACATGTTAGCACTTATCACGCATCTTGTCCTGATTCTCTGGGACAATCTGGCTTTTCACTGGAGACTGACCTTTGAGGGCAGGAACAGTGTCCTACTTATCCCTGCATCCCCAATGCCTAGTATTTAATAGGTATTTTTAAAAGTATGCGTGCAATGAATATGACAAGTTAGCTCAGGCTAACTATACATTATCATCAATCAGAACCTTTCGGACTCACACTTTATCTCAATTCAATGGTGATACAAATATTATTCTTGTAAGATACCTTCTGGAGATCGCTCCTCATCAAAAATAATTGACTGGAGGCATGCCAAGTCAGGACTCTCCTTGGGATCAATTTCAGATGGCGCTTTCTTCATAAATAGGGGGACCTTTTCAAATTCCTGGAGATTAAGAGAATGAACTACACGAGTAAGATGCTCTATTGAGCTGATCCAATTCCATGGCTCATTATCAACGTTTTCTTACTCATCATGATTTGCAAAATCATCATGATTAGCTGTATCCCTTCGTGCCTCAGTTGCCCTTCTGTAAAATGAGAGTGTAGGATAACGATCTCTCAGGATTCCTTCAGTTCTCACACGCTACAAGAGCAGTGGTAATTACTATTAATCAAACGCTCTTACGTTCCTAGCATTTTACCCACCATCTCGTTTCTTCTTTGCCACGAGATTAATACTATAGTTAGGGCAATTTTGCAGACAAGGAAACGGGCTCAAAGAAGTTAAGTAACTGACTCATATCAGAGCCGTAAGTGGGGGAGCCACAGGTACGACTCCAAAACCTGGACTTAAATGTTCCAATAGCGTTAAGAAGTCCTCCCAAAACCGCGAGGCCAATTTTTAATACTCAACTAGGACTCACTCATCCTCTGGCAGCGCCAGGTATCTGGGGGTAAGAGAGGGACCCCCAAGCCAGGGAGCCTCGGAAGCCCGGACGACGCCCCCAAACACGAGCGGACCCCCCGGGACCGCCCACCTCCTCCCACTGATTCTCGTCGAAGCCCCCACGGTAAGGCTGGCTCCGGAACTTTTCCAGGAACGCATCCATGGCGTCGTCGGAGGCGACGTCCGGCTCAGGCTGCTGCATGGCTGAGACTGACCGGCCGGTCCAGGTCCCGGCGGCGTGAAACTAGCGGCTACTTCCGCAGCGCGGGCGTTCATCCCTCAGTCCTCCGGGCTGCTACCAAGCGCGCGCGCGCCTCGGGTTCCGTCATCCTGGAAGCGCGGCTGGCCGGCCCCACCCCTCGCCGGACAAGCCCCGCCCCTGTCTCCGACTCTTTCTCCGCCCTGCATCCCTGGGTGTTTTCTGGATAGCAGATACGTGCAAGTCCCACAAAACCCCCACTATTGACTACATTCTCTCGTCAGCACATACTAAGCCCCTTCTGTGCTCCTGGCCTGTTCTACTCGCTGTGTATTCGATTGTGGACAAAGCGGGTAAAATCCCCGATTTGAGGCAGTGGGGAGACAGACAATAAACGGATGAGGTATGTAAGAGTTTGTAAGGTGGAGAGAGTTTTAATCAGGGTGAGCAGGCATCCAAGCAAAGACACAAGAGGCCTGCGAGTGACCAGGAGGTGTCGGGAAAGAGCATTCCCCAGACAGGGAACAGGCCGGGCTGTGGAACTGCAGGGAGGCCAGTGCGGCTGGCCACTGAGGGGAAGGAGACCAGAGATGATGAGGTGGGGCTGGGGGGACCAAGGGGCTGTGATTGTGAGGACTCAGCTTTTCCTCAGAGTGGGATGGGACCTTCTGCAGAGTTCTGAGGAAAGCAGTGACTGATGAGAACTCTGAGTTGAGCCACCTGGTAACCCCCACGGCTGCAGTGGAAGCAGGGGTCCAGCCCAGGTCAGCAGGCCTGCTTACCCAGCTGCTGACTTCCTGCAACAAGGCCACCTGGTGCTGTACCAGTGCTGCAGCCCTGGGGACCTCCTAGCCTGGTGTAGAACAAGGAGCGGACAGGAAGCAGATGGATTTAAACCGGCACTGGGTGACAAGTGTGCTCAGCAGAGGCACTGAGGGGTAGGATTCAGGAAGGTTCCATGTGGAAGGTGATGCAGAGCTGAGAGTAGAGTTGACGAAGGTCTCTGCAGATGGACAGAGGCCTGGAGGGAAGCTGGGCATTTAAGGCAGGGGGAGGCATGGAGGTGTATGCCAGCTTGTCGGGCTGAGTACTGGACAAGTTAAGAGGTGTGACCAGCAAGAAGACTTGCCTGACCCATTGACCTTTGTCCACCAAACTGACCTAAGAAGAGGGAGGCCAAGAGCATGTTTGTCTTAGGAAAGCTGCCCTGGGCTGCTGGGTGAAGGATTGGTGAGGGAGGCTGCTGGTGAGAAACCAAAGGAGAGGGGAGAGCTGAAGCCCAGCAGTGGAGCTGGCAGGTTGGCCATTCTTTAATACGGGGATGAGGGATACTGCTGGGCTAAGGATGATGCACCTGGGACCTCGAGCCTTCCAGTGCCAGGACAATGTCTTTTCCCTTCTAAATCTCTCACTCTCAACAGAACTGGTCCAGGCTTTCTCTTCCCTCCAAATACAAATCTCCTTTTCCACACTTCTTATTTTCCTGTTCAACATTTTTTCCCTTCTTGAACACAGAGTTTATGGAGTCCTTTTGCTTCTATTTTTTTTTCTATTTCATTCCTGCAAGAGCATTGTGAGGTACCAACCCATTTTACAGGTAGCAATAGAGGAGACTCAGAGAAGGGATGTGCTAGTGCTCTTTTAACGTTCCAACTCAAGATTACTCAGGGGCCGTGGCCAATAACTGAGCCAGGCAGCCTCTGCTGTGCTCTACATCCACCTAGGCCCAGTCCCAAACCCAGAATACAGCAGTTGCCATTTGTCAGGTCCACCCTAGACTGGGGTTTTGGCCAATGAAAGCAGAAGCATCTCTGGGAGGAAAGGCCTGGGGCATGGGAGTTGGGAGACCCTTGGGACCCACATTCCCATGGGCTCTCTTGTGTGTCCTTGGGCAAGGCCCATGCCTCTATACACTGTCTCCTTATCTATAGAATGTGGGCAATAAAGGTGGACTGTCTTGCCCATAATCCATAGGGGCTCTTGTGAGACTCCAAGCAGGCAATGTTTGTATTCTTGGCAATAGAAAGTGTTGCCCAAATGGAACCCTCCCTATGTCCTGCTCTCCTTCAGGCCCCGAATCCCAAAAGCCTTAGTTTACCACTTACTGGATTGTATGGTCAACTTTGTGGGTTCTTCATCCCCAACAGAATCTTAAAGTAGGTGCTCCTGAGACCGTGTCTCTTCTCACTCTACATGCTCCCCCAGGGGATTCCCACCCCAACCCACATGCACAGATGAATCCCAAGTCTGTTTCCCTCTCAGGCCCCTCTCCTGAGTTCCATCCCTTTGCAGCTGTCTTAGTCCAACAGGCAGCTGCAACTGAACACCAACAAACATTTATTTCTGACCGAAATGTGATGGCTGGGAAGTCCAAGGCCAAGGCCTGGCAGGTTCTGTGTCCGGTAGGCCTGCTTCCTGCTCACAGACGCTGTCTTCTTTTCACTGTCCTCACATGGTGGAAGGGGTAGGGGAGCTCTCTAGAGTATCTCTAATAAAAGCACTAATCCTATTCAATAATCCCTAACCACCTCTCAAAGGCCCCACCTCCCCATACCATCACTTTTGGGGTTAGGATTTCAACAAATGAATTTGGGGGAACACAAACATTCGGACCATCACAGCACCTAACCACCTGGTGGCTGTCTCCACTAGCTTGCTGCACAGTCCCTCAAGCTCACCATGTCCAGATTGAACTTATGCCCTGCACCCCAAACCTGCTCCTGGTCTCGTCACCACCCAATGGGGGGGGCCCAGTGGCTCAGTCACTCACCCAGGAACCCAGGGGCCATCGTCAACACCTTTTTCCCTCCTCCAACCTGTCGACCACCAGGTTCTGAAACTCCCCTTCCTCACCCTCCCACAGGTCCAGCTGCCCATCCACTCCACACTGCCAGTTCTGGCCACCATTCCCTCAGCACTGTCTGGCCGGTCTGCCTGTGTGTGCACCTCCACCCAATCCTTTTGCTGCACTGCAGAGTGAGCCCTCCTCCTTACCTCTCACTCTAGTCAATCATTCTAGTATGTTTTAATGTGTCTTCCCAGTTTGTAAATGTCCTTGCAAAATGTGAATGCTTTTATGCATACATTTTTTTGGGGGGGGGGTTGTTTGTTTTGGGATTTTTTTGTACTTTCTTCACACAGCACTGTCCCAAACATGGTATTACCTATACCGCTACCATCTCTAACTGCTGTGTGGGGTTCCACAGCAAATTCTCTCCCCAGGGATGGACACTCAGGCTGCTTTCTCTCCCCAACACTGCAAAGAACTCCAGTAGATTTCCTCATCCATCTCTCTTTATGGACCTGTGGAAGATTCCCCCAAGATGTGTGCCCATGAGGGAACTGCTGGCTCATGGGTATGCAGAAACTTTATATGACTGATTCCCGTCCAGAAGAATAGCTCCACCTATCTACCGTCCCACCAATGTCTCCCAGCAGTGCCTGGGGGGTTCCTGTATCCCCATGAGGAGGGAGCTTCCTAAAACAAACATCTGCCCACATCTCTGCCCTGCTTAACACCCCACAGTATCTTCCTGCTCCTCTCCAGAGGACATTGTCCTCCTTAGCACAGCCTCAAAGGCTAGCGGCCTGGCCCCTGCCCTCCTCTCTCCTTCTCTAGGTTCCATCACACATCATATCTGCAGCGGGTCCTTGGTCCCATCCCCTGCTCCCACCTGTACACTCTCACCACCTGGTCATCTTTCCAAACCCCCTGGAGAGGTCTCTTCTCTGAGAAGCCTTCTCTTGATACCGCAAACCCCAGGTGGCCTGTGTACTTCCTCTGGACTCCACAGCCCATGTGCTGACCTGCTGTGCTGTTGGTGTCTTTATGTGCTTCTGATACTTCCATTAGACCAAATTGCCATAGCCTTGGGCCTTTGACAATCTGGGATAAATAACTCTTTGTTGTGGGGCCTGTCCTGTACCTTATAGGATCACATCCCTGGCCTCTACCCATTAGATGATAACATTATTTAATATAGCAACACCCCTCCCCCCCCGCAAGTTGTAACAACCAGAAATGTCTCCAGATGTTGTTAAATATCCCCTGGAGGTGAAAATCACCTCTGGTTGAGAACCACTGTATCTAACCATCAACTTCTCAGAGTCTGAGAAGTTGGCCTGGTCTCATTCACGTGTGTGTCCCTGGCACCCAGAGCAGACCTGGTCTGGGTTAGGTGCTAGAATCAGTGGTGGCCAATGACTGGGCAGAGTCCCAAGGGTGGGACTCTCAGCGATCAGGATTCTGTATGTGCGTGAGGTCCTGGAGGGGAAGGTCTCTTCTTTCCCTCTCCTTTTCTTCCCCCAAGAGCCACCCAAATTGTCATCTCCTTTTGTTCTAAAATGTGGAGAGAGGAAATGGAAACAGCCAGCAGACTTACTGTGAGGCCTTGGGCAAGCCACTTCACCTCTCTGAGCCTCAGTTTCCCCATTTATTCAATGTGGACAAAACAACCCGTATGCATGAGTAAATGCTGGCTGAGTTAACAACGAAGGCATGCTCCTCTCACAGACTGTCACACAGAGTGACAGCTGCTCCAGAGCCCGGGGCACTTCCCATGAGGAAGAGCTCAGGATGGAGAGTTGAGCCACATGGCATTTATACTGAGCATGGCTGGGGCTCAGCCACCCTGAGGAGGGACATCATTGCTTCAAGGACATCTTCCAGGAGCCCAGTGCCTGCATGATCCAGGAGCGCCGCTGGTGGGAAGTGGGCAGGTGCTCACAGCTGGGGCTCCAGCGGTGCGTGGCTGACGGGTCACACACCCACAAGTCCCCGTGTGGCTGTGGCCAGGAGTTCCGCCAGCAGCTGGCCAGGATGTGGTCCTGGGCCTGGGCTGCGTAGATACAGACCGATGCTTCTGGGTCGTGTCTCAAGTTTTCCAGAGCTGGGTCATGGGGCAGGGAGAGGCCACTTGTTCTCAAAAGTACTTCCTTTTTTTTTTTTTTTTGAGACCGTCTCACTTTGTCACTCTTTAGAGTGCTGTCACATCATAGCTCATAGCAACCTCAAACTCGTGGGCTTAAGCAATCCTCTTGCCTCAGCCTCTTGAGTAGCTGGGACCACAGGTACCCGCCACAATGCCCAGCTATTTTTTTTTTTTTTTTTTTGAGACAGGGTCTCACTCTGGCTCAGGCTGATCTCGAACCTGTGAGCTCAGGGCAATCCACATGCCTCAGCCTCCCAGAGAGCTAGGATTATAGGCATGAGCCAACTTGCCCGGCCATGGAGAGGCCACTTGTTAAAACCAGGCCACCCACATGGCTCTCATACCTCATCACTCCTTCCCACCTCTGTGCCTTGGCATAGGCATCTTCTGCTCCACATCTCCTCATATCACCTTCCTCCCAACCCTCCAAATTGTTCGTATCATCCAAAGTCTGAATCAAGACCTGCCTCGTCCAGGAAGCCTTCCTAAACTCCTCCAGCCTACCTTAGTGCTTCCTTCAGCTTCCCCAGTTACAAAATGAACCTGCCCCCTTAAGAGCCTGAACTGCTTGCCCTGCACTACATTTTGGTCTCTCTCTCTCTTTTTTTTTTTTTTGGCCAGGGCTGGGTTATGAACCCGCCACCTCCGGCATATGGAGCTGGTGCCCTACTCTTTGTGCCACAGGCGCTGCCCCGGTCTCATTTTCTTAATGACCTTGTAAGCTCCCCCAGGTTGGAGCAGTGTGTTCTGTCTCTTGTTAAATCTATGGCTCCTAACGCTGTCCACCTGGATAAAGCATAGCTCAACCGAACTGAGCCGAACAGGCTTTCTTTGGACATATCCCTCCCCTTCCCCTGTTACCCACTGTGATCCTCACTCATTCTCTCATACCCCCTGGAATCTCACTTACCCTGGGCATGACTTACCAGCTTTCACCTCATTCAGACGATCCTCTGTCATTATGCTCTCCATGCAGGGGACCAGGGACCCTTGAGCATAATTCAGGAGATATTATGTGCATTCCTGTCATGAGTCCGACCCTGCCACATCCCGCCCTCAGACCAGACCTTAGAGAAGCTTTCCCCACAGATGACGACACAAAGGAAGATCTTCATTTGGACCCCGGGGTCAGATTCCCCCGGAAGGGCCCTGGGGGAGATGGTTGGTCCAGTGGGCAGAGATGCGCCCAGGATACGGGCAGGATCTAGGCTGCACTGACTCTAACCATGTGGCCCTAGGCTAGTCTCTTACCCAGGTTGGGCCCTAGTTTCCTCATCTGTGATACAAGTTTGAGCAGCAGCAATGTGCACGACCAGAGCACCCTGCACACCTGTCAGGCACAGCCATAATGGGGCTCCTGGGGAGGCTGAGACTCAGCAGTGCTGGGTCAAAGATCTGTTCCAGGGACTCCTCAACCATGTTACTCAGGCCTCCCCTGCTCCCAGGTGGTGCCTGGCCAGCACAGTACCTGCAGGTCCTTGAATGGGCTGGACCTCAGGGAAGGCCCTTCCCTCCCTTTTTTCCTGGCTAATTCCTATTTGTCCTTGAATAGTCAATTTAACAAGTGGCTGCTCTTACCCGCAGGGTAGGTTAGGTGGTTTCTGAGAGCTTTTCTCTGTCTGCATGTATTGTATTGTATTTTACTTGTGATTTATGAACCTTTATCTCCTGCCAGACCACTGGGTGGTGAGAGGGGGAGGAGTGGTCTGTGAAGACACTAACATTACTCCCGATGTGCATTTTTCTAAGGAAAGTTAATAGCCATCTTCAGCATTCTCACAGGAGTTTCATAACCCTGGAGAGTTCACGAGTCACCGTACTGTGCTGGGAGCTGTCTGTAGGCAGGTCCAAGCTCTGCTCAGCTTTGTGCCCCAGCACAGGCTCTGGCACAGAGAAGATTCCCAGGTGCTAAGCACTAGTGATTTTAGTGGTGATTCATTTAAAGCACGATTTAAAGAAACCAGCATGTAGGGCAGCGCCCATAGCTCATTGGTTAGGGCGCCAGCCACAAACAGCTAGGTTGGCTGGTTCAAACCTGGCCCAGGCCAATTAAACAACAATGACAACTGCAACAACACCTAAAAATGTAGCTGGGCGTTGTGGCGGGCGCCTGTAGTTACAGCTACTTGGGAGACTGAGGCAAGAGAATCGCTTACGCCCAAGAGTTGGAGGATGCTGTGAGCTGTGATACCATGGCACTCTACCAAGGGCGACATAATGAGACTGTTTCCAAAAAAAAAGAAAAAAGAAAGAAAGAAAAAGAAACCAGCATGTAGGAAATAGAAGTCACTCCATGAGATAAGCTGCCTCCGAGCATCCCCCCACTGAGGGATGCCCCCAGTCCAGAGCAATGCTTCTCTGTCCCAACACTGATCATGTCAATGGCCACAGCCTCCTTCCCCCCTTCCCTCCCCCACCAGCACCACCTCCATGAGGGCTCTTGTTTCTCTATTCTAAATATCATGCCTAACACAGCAGGCGGTCAAACCAAAGGATGGCTAGATGGGTTGCTGGATGGATGAAAAATGACAGATGAATTGGGAAAGTTACTGAAAGACACATCCCCTTAACAAATGGTGCCATCTCCAAGCCTCTTTACAACAAGGTCTCTTTGGTGAAGGATATGTGGTTATTTGGGGTAGGGGTGAGTAGCTAGGAGGGACACCCCCAGTCACAAGGGTCCTGTGGAGGGATCTGAGCAGTGGAGAATTGGCTATTTGTTTTTTTCCAGAAAGACAGAGGTTGAAATGGTGGGAAATAGAATGAAGGTGACTTCACTGAGCACCTTGGCCTGCCAGGCTTCACCTTTCAAAAATTATTCCCACCCACTTGATGACACAGAAGTTGACCCCCACCTTACAGATGAGGAAACTGAGGCTCTGTGAGAATAAGTGACCCAGTTGGGATCACACACAAAGAGGATCATGGAGTTGAAACCTATGTGACACTTTCCACAATGCTGCATGGTCCTTCCTCCCACAATCAACGGGATTTGTGCAGGTTCCTGCTGGGCTTGGACGCAGGCTATACTAGGGGGATGGGGATCAGGGACAGAAGTTCTGCTGCATACACTTGCCAAGGTCATGCCCTACACAAAGACTTCAGGCTAAGCTGTGATCTTAAGCAGGTAAAAACGTTATGGTTTGCACCTTGGCTGTCTGCTGGCCAAGTCTTGCACCCCAAAGAGAGGCACCTACCCAGGTGCTAGAAGGGAGGGCAGCCTGGGAGGGAGCAAAATGGAGAGTAGGCAGAGCCCCAGTGGCAAGACTAGTTATGCTGGGGCAGGTTACCTATGAACATGACGGAGGACTTCCGGAGGGAGGCCCGCGGGTGCTTGGCATACTCCAGGCTCTGGCTGAGGAATGTGAAGGCATTGTCTCGGTAGGTGTTCACCTGGGATAAAGAGAAACCCCCAAAGGACTGTTTACCCATCCATCCCTCTTGAAGCTAGGAATGGTGACCCTGGCCCCCTGCCTCCTAAACTTCTTTGCTAACTAACCCTCCTCAGTCCCCCAGAGGCCAGACTGCATATCCTCTTAGCTGATAGCAACAGCCACTTCAGGTCTTCCTGCCTTGGGTGTCTCTGCTTCCAATCCATCTCCCAGCTGGAAGCAAAGTCCTTACATGCAAATCCAGTTAGAGATGGGAATGGACATGGGAGGTACGTAATAAGAGACAGGTATACCCAGGGTGAAGGATTCAAATTGTAGAGCAATGGGGGGACACTGAAGAGTTGGGGAGTCTTATAAGCTCTTGAGAGCCACACAGGAATAGGGCTTACTCCATTGGAAAATAGGAAAGTATCTATTCTTCTTCTTTTTTGTTGTTTTTTTTTTGAGATAGAGCCACTCTCAGTAGAGTGCCGCAGCATCATAGTTCACAACAACCTCAAACTCTTGAGCTCAAGCAATCCTCTTGGTTCAGCCTCCCAGGAACTACGGGTGCCGGCCACAACGCCTAGCTATTTTTAGAGACAGGGTCTTGCTTTTGCTCAGGCTGGTCTGGACCTCCTGAGCTCAAGCAATCCTCCTGCCTAATCTCCCCTGTGCTGAGATTATAAGTATGAGCCACTGCATCCAGATGAAAGTTTCCACTCTTGTTAGGACAGTGAGAAAGCAGCATTTGGGCAAACTAGTCTCACAGTGGGGGTCAGGTTGGGTTTGATAAGCAGACACTGGAGGCAGTGAAGGGGCTATTGAGATGAAGAGGAATCTCATATCACTCAATATGGTCACTCTGCAATGTCCAGCTCTAGATCCCTGGGCCTGGCATACAAAGCCTTCGTGATCCCATCCTGGGTCTAACATTTCCTCCCAGGCTCAACTCCCACCACTGCCTCCACCTGAAATGCACTCCATGGTCTCATCCAAGGACATGGCCCAGCTGTCCCCAGGTCTGTCCCTTGAACAAGTGAATGTGGGGTGCTCTTCCCTCTCTTCTTCACCTGAAAAATTCCCTCTCATCCTTTGAGCCTCAGTTCCACGGTCCCTTCCTTCCTGAAGCCTTCCACATCCCTCAGATAAAGTATCCCACCACCCATGATATTTCTGCAGCATTATGCACATCCTTCGTCACGGCGCCTATGACACTGTGTTATAATTATTTATACCTCTCTCCACCACTGTATCTGGAGCTCCCCCAGGAGAAAGGGCAATTTCCCTCAGAGTCCCCAGAACTCTGGACAGGGTCTGGCATGGAAGCAGGGGTCCAGAAAGTGTTAGATGGATGATTGAACAAATGAATGAACAAATGAATGAATATCGGCCCCTTCTCAAAGCTAAAGTCAACCTTCATATGAGCAAAGCTTTGACATCCTAGAGTGCAAAGAAGAAACCAAGACTCTAGAGGTGTCTAAATGCAGAGGCCACAATTGGCAGCTACAGGCAACAGTTACCTATAGATTAGTGACCAGTACAGTGTTTTAAAGAAGCTATAATGATTGAAAGTTAGTCTTATAAAAATGTAGGCTCTCGGGCTCAGCGCCTGTAGCTCAGTGGCTAGGGTACCAACCACATACAGTGGAGCTGGTGGGTTCAAATCCAGCCTGGGCCTGCCAAACAACAATGACAACTACAACAAAAAAATAGTTGGGCATTGTGGCGGGCACCTGTGGTCCCAGCTACTTGGGAGGCTGAGGCAAGAGAATCACTTAAGCCCAAGAGTTTGAGGTTGCTGTGAGCTGTGATGTCACAGTACTCTATCAAGGGCGACAAAATGAGACTCTGTCTAAAAAAAAAAAAAAAGAAAGTAGGATCTCAGCTCTTCTTGTGAAACCAGAGGATCTGTCAAGAGGGGCCTGCATGTTGAGCTAGAGCTGTCCACTCCTGCCTTCAGTAGGGCCTAGGCTCTCCTGGGTGCTCAAGCCTGCTGTTTCCCTGTCACTCAATTGTGTACCCGGTCACCAGCCACTGTAGGCACTTGAATAAGCCACTGGCCAAACACGCTTTCCAGACTCCTTTCCCCCCCCCACCTAAAGCGATGGCAATAATATTAGACCCTTGAGTGCAGAGACTTTGAGCATCACTAGTAACAATTGATTACCTTGTGTATTTATGTTAGATGGGTATGGGGGTGCTGGATGCCCCACCTACAGCTCCCTTCACAAGGGAAGGATGTATCCCCCAACTGTGGGGATTGCCGAGTCTGAGAACTGCCTGGCCCAAGGTGGAGCCCCTTCCGAGGGTGGCTGGCATCAAGGGGCAGATGGACAAAGGGTGTAAAGCCCTGACCCCAGCCTCAATGTGGAGTTCTCATGTGGTGTCGGCAGAGACCTCCCTGGAGGCGCACTGCAGCCTGACGTCCCCTCTGCCACCCCTGCCCCCACCCCTCCCTCCCACAGGTGTTGAGGTCAAGGGTGTCCCTCATAAGCCTCGCGAGTGATAATCTCATCCTGCCCATGGCAACAGGGAAGGTAGATTGGGACTAGATGCCAAAGCCTCCCAAACACCATGTGGAGGACCGGACCGTATTGTGCAGCACAGCACTTCACAGTGTGTGTGGCTCACCCTTGCATCACAGAGCTCACAGGGATCACCTAGAAAGGGGGGTTTGGTGGCTGAACGGGTGCACACGACACCTCAGAGACTTCAATTGCAAATCTCTGTACTTCCTAAACTTACTTGTCTTGGAACTTTCTCCCCTGTGGGGCATAGCTCGTGAGACTGATGTCCCGGGGAGCACATCTTGGGGACTGGTGTTATAGAAAAGGGAAGCAATGCTGCCCTTTAGGCAGGAATACAGAGGGCATATGCATACACATTTTTTTTTCGAGTGTTACTTCGTCACCCTCAGTAGAGTCCTGTGGCATCATAGCTCACAGCAACCTCAAACTCTTGGGCTCCAGTGATTCTCTGGCCTCAGCCTCCCAAGTAGCTGGGACTATAGGCACCAGCCACAACACCCGGCTATTTTTAGAGACGGAGTTTCACTTTAGCTCAAGCTGGTCTCCAACTCCTGAGCTCAGACAATCCACCCGCCTCAGCCTCCCAGAGTGCTAGGATTACAGGTGTGAGCAACTGTGCTGCCCTACACATTTTAAGAAAGGAAAATACTGTATTAAAATTCTAATACGCTAGTTACATTTGACTTCTTCGATTAAAAGAGATACAAGATAACAAACATTATCAGTATGTATCAAGTATTATAATCTTTTTTTTTTTTGAGACAGAGCCTCAAGCCGTCACCCTGGGTAGAGTGCTGTGCCATCACAGCTCACAGCAACCTCCAATTCCTGGGCTCAAGCGAGTCTCCTGCCTCTGCCTCCCAAGTAGCTGGGACCACTAGGCGCCC